>REGO01001427.1:29558-44698 GCA_010120015.1 Rhombomys opimus | reverse complement strand
TCTCTCTCTCTCTCTCTCTCTCTCTCTCTCTTCCGCCTCATCTCTCTTTGACCCCTTTTCCCTTCCCCTAATAAACCTCCCAAGTGGAACCAATCTCGTGGTGTGATTTGTGAACCTGTCGTGTAATCTTCACAGGAGCACGTTTCCTAACATTTGGTGCATTTTGGCCAGGATAGGTTACCTCCAGTGGGCACACTGATCAGGGAGTGCAGGCACCCCGCCAGGGCTTCTGGAGACCTATTTTTCTCCAAATCCACCTGAGATCTCCACTTTCTGTCTACCAGATCGCTACCGAGGCATCCAACACCGAAAGGATTGGTGAGTTTCCCTTTTGGTCAGCATAAACATTTTTCTGGGCAAGCGGAGTGTGACCCTTGAGAGTCTGGCACCTCCCCACTGCTCTTTGAAGCGGGAGAACCTCCAACCACAGCCTTTACTGCCTACGGTTGATCCCTACTGTTAGAGCCCATCTCTGTTAGGGCCTCAGTTTCCCCTGGGAGAGCTTTCTCAGCTGCACACGGTCTCTTCTCTCTCCCTCTCGTTCACTGACTCTCTCTTTTGAATTTCTCTCGACCTGCTCGCTCATGGGAAGACATAGCTAGGCAAACCGTCATGCTTCAGCTGTGTCTCCTGGCATCTGCGCCCCGGTCCCTGGCCAAAAGTCGATGGGCTATTGGATTAGGAAGGACCTCTCTTGTTAGAGTCTGCACCTTCTTTTGGGATGCCTTAGAAGGTCATGTCTCTCTCGCCTCCCAATGGGGAATGCCCAGACTACGCCGTCTGTCCCCTCAATTTCTCCACTGGGATGTCTTCTGGAGAATTTTAAGACTTTGCATTTGCAACCGCACTTAAAAACTTCCAAACTCATACGCCTCTGTAATCAAACTTGGCCTACATACTCTTTAGGATAAGGGTCCAAATTGGCCAATTAACGGCACATTAAATTCCACTATTTTATGCGATCTTATTAATTATTGTCAGCAATCTGGTAAATGGAAGGAGTTGCCTTACATTCAAGCTTTCTTTCTTCTCTGCTCTAAACCTCCTCTCTGCTCCTCCTGTTCTCCCACTCAACTCCTCCTAACCATAAAATCTCAACCTGAGGAGTTCTCTACCTTTTACCCAACAGATGAAGCTCCACCCCACCGCCCTCAACCTCCAGTCTCTACAGAATCCTCACAACATCCAGAGTCTGCCCCAGCCTCTCCCCCTTCTGCTCCTCCAAAACCCTCACAACCTTTGGGACCTTCCCCCACCCCTCCTACTCCCTCTCCCTCTCCTTCGGTTTCTCCCAAACCCTCACTCCTTTCTCCAGCAGCAGACCATCCTACTCGCCTCACACTGGCACCCACTTTCACCCCACCCACAACCCGTTCCCGCTCTGTAACAAAGTCTGATACCTCTACTCAGCATAAGCCAGCCTCTATCCTTCCCTTGAGAGAAGTAGCAGGAATAGACGGCTTAATTAGGGTGCATGTTCCCTTCTCATTAACTGAACTTTCTCAAGTAGAAAAGAGATTAGGATCCTATACTTCTAATCCTTCTACCTTCATTAAAGAATTTCAATATCTCACTCAATCTTATAGTCTCACCTTCCATGATATTTATATGATCCTTACCAATAACCTATTACCTGAGGAATGCAGGCGAGTTTGGGAACAGGCTAGAGGGCATGCAGATGAGGTTCATCAAACAAATACTTCACACCCTGTTAGAGCTAAGATGGTACCGACCATGATCCACAGTGGAATTATAATACTACAGAAGGCATTCTAGCTAGGGATCAGTTTACAACCTGCCTTCTGGCTGGTCTCCTTAGGGCTGCCCTTAAGCCAGTTAATTATGAAAAGCTCCAGGAGGTCATTCAGGACAAAAACAAAAACCCATCCCAATTCCTAGAGCACCTTATGAAGGCTCTCTTACAACACACTAATCTAGACCCCAAAAGTATAGAAGGCAGACAACTCCTGATAACCTATTTTTTCTCCCAAAGTTACCCCAACATAAGGGATAAGCTTAAATCCTTGCAGAGGGGACCTCTGACTCCGCAGGCAGAAGTCTTAGTGCTGGCCTTTAAAGTGTTCCACTGGAGAGAAGAAAAAGCCCGCAGACAAAAATACCAAATGCTGGCCCTGGCCATCCGACCAGCCTCGGCCACTACCCAGGCTCCCTTGCCTTCTAAGACACGAGGACCACCAGGTCACTCTTTCAAATGTGGTCAAAAAGGTCACTGGGCCAGGGCTTCTCTAACTCCCAAAAGCCACCGGGCCATGTCAAAAATGCCACTAAGCGGGACATTGGGGTGTTGACTGCCAGCCTATCCAGTTCCCCTAATGGGAAGGGACTTTCTAGCCAAAGTAGGGACCTCTATTTCCTTTACTCCACCCATCTGCTTGACCCCAAGCAGGCCACTGTCCTCTCTCCTCCTCCTCCTAGCCACCTTACCTACCAATTCTAACATATCGCTTCCCTTACCAGCCTCTCAAGTGGACCCCCAAGTCTGAGATATCCAAAACCCCTTTGTGGCTAGGCACAATTCCCCTACCAGTATATATTGTATATTGATCCCACCCAGTATATTGTTCAGGCTCAATACCCTCTTCCTCTTAAGAGTATATTGTTCAGGCTCAATACCCTCTTCCTCTTAAGAGTCTTAGGAGACTTAAGTCTATTTTCTCTGATCTTCTAAGAAAAAAAACACTCCTCTGCCCCACCTCCTCTCCTTTTAACACCCCCATCCTTGCAGTAAAAAAGCCCAGTGGAACCTTTCACCTGGTTCAAGATCTCCACTTACTAAATTCTGCAGTCGTTCCTCTCCACCCTGTTGTAGCTAACAGGTATACCTTCCTCTCTACCATCCCCTCAGGCACTTCCCATTTCTCAGTTCTGGATCTCAAGAATGCATTTTTCTCTATTCCTTTAGATACCCAATCACAAAATATCTTTGCCTTCACCTGGACTGACCCTATTCAGCTTACCTGGACTGTTTTACCCCAGGGATTCCAGGACAGCACACATCTTTTTGGCCAGGCAATAGCCTCTGATCTACTCTCCTTATCTCTCCCTAAATCTAAACTTATACAGTATGTAGATGACCTTCTCCTCTGTAGCCCATCCCACAAGTCAGCCAAATTAACACTTCTGCTCTTCTAAATTTCTTATCCAGCAGGGGCTATAGGGTCTCACCCTCCAAGGTCCAGCTATCCACTTCTGAGGTCACTTACCTGGGACTAACAATAACCTCAAGCCACAAGGGTATCATCCTAGACAGTAAAGACCTAACACGTTGGCTGGCAGTTTCCTCTAACAAAGAAGAAATCTTATCGTTTCTGGGAATGGCCAGTTTCTTATGGTCCTGGGTCCCCTCCTTTTCCCTTCTCACCTGCATGAACCCCTTCTTAAACCTGTTACTAAGCCCTTTCAGAGGCTCCAACAGACTCTTCTTGAGGCCCCAACCTTACATCTTCCAGACCTAACCTGTCCCTTCTCCTTTTATGTAACAGAAAAAGAGGGATATGTCCTCAGGGCCCTGGGCCACCAATTGGGACTCTCTTTTGTACCTGTAGCCTATCTATCAAAAAAAATTAGACCTGACAATCCAGGGATGGACACCCTGTATTCGTGCCCTAATGGCTGCAGAGCTCCTTATTCAAGAGTCAAAAAACTAACTTTCGGGTCACCTATTACTGTCTTCTCTTCTCACAATCTGTCTCACCTTTTAACATACAAAGGCTTACAAACTTTACCTCCTTCCAGGGTCCTTTCCCTCCATGTGGTGCTAATAGAAGACTCTACCCTCACTTTCCAACCATGCCCACCTCTTAATATTTGAAGCCTTCTTCTTCAACCTAACTCTGACTATTCCCCATCTCACTCTTGCACTGAAACTTTAGAGGAACTATTGCCCCACCCCTCACACATACAGGAGGGCACATTGCCTCAGGCTACCTATACCTGGTACGTAGATGGCAGCTCCTTTGTACACGAGGGAGCTTGAAAAGCAGGTTATGCTATAGTGTCGGATACTGAAGTGGTTGAGGCACAAGCCCTCCCTGCCCACACCACTAATTAAAAGGCCGAACTAATAGCTCTTACTCGAGCTTTCCAATTAGCCTAGGGACAATCCCTTAATATCTATACAGACTCTAAATATGCTTTTCATATTCTTCTCTCCATTTGGAGAGAGCGTGGGTTGCTTACAGCAAATGGAGGATCAGTAACCAGTGCAGGCCAAATTATGGCCATGCTAGAAGCCTCCCACCTTCCCACAGCCATTGTAGTAGTCCACTGGTCCCACCAGATGGACGATTCTATAGTTTCCAAAGGGAACAGCCGGGCTGATGAGGCATCTAAGGCTGCAGCCCTAAGAGGCCTAGATTCCTCCCTCCCACCACAAAACATCCTTACACTACAACCCACATCTCCCCCACCCTCTCCTGACCCTCAGATCCTGTCCTATCTACACCAGCTCTTTCATCCTAACAGTCAAGCTTTGTCTAACTTTGTTAGAGCTCACCTGCAGCCTACCTCTGAGGACTTAGGCTTCCTAAAGACCATTACTGCTTCTTGTAATATCTGTCAAACCTCACATCCTAAGTCAGGATATCATAGCTCTCCCTTCCCTACCCACCAGGCTAGGGGCTCTCTCCCTGGGACTGACTGGCAACTTGATTTTACCCACATGCCAGAAGTCAAACGTGTCTGGTACCTCCGGTTTTAGTGGACACATTCTCGGGATGGGTGGAGGCTTTCCCCATTACTTACAAAAGAGCTCAGACAGTTTCTGATCTCCTTCTCTGTGAGATTATCCTACGTTTTGGAATTCCTACTTCCCTTCAGTCAGATAATGGCCCTGAGTTCATGTCTCAGATTTCCCAAACCTTATCTAAAGCCCTTAACATTCTTAGGTATTTTCATATCCCATACCATCCCCAGTCCTTAGGAAAGATAGAACTAACTAATCGATCCCTAAAAAACACTCTTGTTAAACTATCACAAGAGCTTCACCTTGATTGGGTAAAACTCCTTCTCCTGGCTCTTTTCAGGCTGTGAGCTCTCCCCAAAAAATCTCTGTCTATTTCACCTTTTGAGCTCATGTATGGGAGACCGGTCCTAACTCCTGGTCTTTCAGCTAAATCCTCTCCTCTCCCTGACCACCTGCTTACTCCCTTACTCTGTTATCTCCATTCCCTTCTATGGGTCTTTACTGACCACTGTTTACCATGGCCATACACTAACCCCTATCCATCTCCTATTAACATTGGGGACCAGGTCCTTCTCTCCCCTCCAAACCAAAGTTTCCCAACTTTTTCTCCTAAATGGCAGGGCCCTTTCAAGGTGATTCTTGTGATTCTCACAGCTGTTAAACTTGAGGGCTTCCCTCACTGGATTAATCTATCCCACCTTAAGCCTTTCACCCCCTCTCAAGATAATACCCCTTCCTACATACCAACTCCAACAGGACCTTGCTCCCTCAAGCTCCAAAAGAAGCCAAGATCAACCACCCTGTCTCCAGTTCCAGAAGAATGAGGCCTCACCACAGGAGCGGTGTTTGACTCTACTGGATTGAATATGTATTTTTCCTCCTCTCCCTCTTACCTATTTCTGTTAAAGATAATCCTTACGTATGGAGATTTGAGGTTCAAGAAACCATCATTGATAATAAAAAATCTCTCCAAATAGCATTGACTAATTGTTCTATGGGAGGCTGTCGGGAGCCGATTGAGATAGCCATCACCCCCACTTCTATCCCTCCCCTCTTATTTGATAAAATTTTTGTTTGCTTTCTCTTTGATTAAACAAAGGATTATTGCAAAAAATGCCCAGATAGGTATGGAGGCTGCCCTTACTGGTCTTGCCAAATCCACTCACGAGCACAGAAGAAGCTCCTTCACCTGTATCAAAAGACCCTCTACTTATATATCCAAGACCTGTGGGATGCCAGATGGGAAGCAGGTGTCGTTGGAAAACTGTACTGCCACTACACGCCTGATCTACTGATAAGTACTATCCATATCCAAAGAAAATATGTCCCAATTACCCAAAATCTGGGAATGGGAGAAGTAGAAGAGATAATTAAACACTCCTCTAAGGTCATTACCTCTCTAACATCCCCTCTTATGAATGACACAAACCTGTCATTTCATCTCCTACTTCAGACTCTGACCTTGGCCTACAAGCTCCTTAACGTGACCCAACTGGGCCATTTTAAAGCTTGCTGGCTGTGTGTACCACAGAGGACCAAGTCAGAGGTACCACTAACAGCTTCTGCAGTGACTCTGTCAAGCAACCTCATTTCAACATTTACTAACTGCCCTGACTCTGATGTTGCCACAACCCCCTACCTTTTTCATATCACCCTCTTTAGCATGGCAAGCTGTTTCAAGGCATCTGGGACACACTCTGTAGGAATGCTAAGTTCCTTAGACTGTAATAAAACTGTAATCCTTGAAACATCATCTCGACCCCAATGCCCTACTGCTAATAATATCTCGATTCTTTGTGGCACTCAGGTCTACCTTCATCTACCTGCTTGTTGGTCAGGAGTTTGCGTTCTGGTACTCCTCTTCCCAGAGCTGGGGTAATAAATGACAGAAAACCCCTACCAATCCCAGTTGTGGACTCAAAAGCTGCCTAGGATGAGAAGAGGGCGATTCAAATCCTACCCCTGCTGGGTGCTACAGGAATCACAGCAGCTCTAGAGACCAGAACAGCAGGACTAGCCACCTCACTAACTTTGTATTATTAGCTTTTTTTCCCAGTTCATCCAGGACCTCCAAAAAGTGGCTCCAACAATACTAACCCTCCGAGGACAGATTGACTCGCTGGCAGCAGTAGTATTTCAAAACCGATGTGGATTGGATGTCCTCACAGCTGAAGAAGGTAAGCATAACCAACAGACTACAAGAGATGGAAGAAAGAAAACCAGGTGTGGAAGATACAATGGAAGAAATTGATGTATCCGTCAAAGAAAATAATAAATCTAAAAAATTCCTGACACAAACCAACCAAGAAATCCAAGACAACATAAAAAGACAAAACCTAAGAATAATAGGAATAGAGGAAAAAGAAGATTCCCTCCTCCAAGGCCCAAAAAATATTTTCAACAAAATCAATGAAGATAAATTTCCTCAGCTTAAAGGGGAGGCTTATAAGAATACAAGAGGCCTACAGAAAACCTAATAAATTAGACCAAAAAAGAAAATCCTCCCGTCACATAATAATCAAAACAGTAAGTATGCAGAACAAAGAAAAAATACTAAAAGCTGCAAGGGAAAAAGGCCAAGTAACATATAATGGCAAATCCTTCAGAATCACATCTGACATCTCAGCAGAAACTATGAAAGCCAGAAGAGCCTGGACAGATATCATGCAGACCCTAAGAGAACACAGATGTCAGTCTAGGCTACTGTACCCAGCAAAACTCTCAGTCCTCATAGAAGGAGAAAAAAAGATATTCAATGACAAAAACAAATTTCAACAATACCTACACACAAATCTAGCGTTACAGAAGATACTAGACGGAAAAATACAACCCCAGAATATTTGGTCTCTCCTGGTGGATTTCACTCTCACAGTTTCAGCACAGATCCTGCTCCTCTCATAGTTGAACAGAAGAAGCATGGAAAGCACCACAACCCTAGAGCTTATGTAGTGCCTGCTTTCCTTCCTCCTTGATCTCTCCTGGGATCAGGAACATTAGCACCCCAGGCTAGGCAGCAGGAACCTCGTTTTGAGAATGAATGGCAATGAAAGTGAAGGCAAGAGCAGAATTGCGCCTTCTTCGAATCCATGAAGAAAAGGGCCTCCCTGGGAAACATGTGCATATGGTCCAGGGGGCAAAGTAATATGGAGAGAACCAAGAGGAGGGTGGGCAGCCTATAAGGTGAGGAAATGGTATAAATTGTCTTCCGTCTGTGCATGGGCAGGTGACAGTGGTGAAGCAAGGAACACTGTAGCTCACTGCTGCCCATGGCTAGGATGTCAGCAGCATCTCAGGTCACAGGTTTGGTGAGAAGATGGCATCCATATCAATCTCTGATCTTCTAACAACATGTGGTACATTGATTTCCCTTTTTTGAGTAACAAGTGGCTATTAATATAGCAATTCACCAATCTTGAGTCTGGTATTCTACATGAGTAGGGATGGATCATGAGGGATCTCTTTTCTGGGTCTTTCAAAGTCTAAACTTAGTGGCTGTTAGGCAAGATGTATTATTTTTGTTTGTTTCTCATCATGGTTCTTTTTAATTGAAAGCTGGTATTGGAGACTACTCTAGTTTATATCATGGTAGGTCGTTCTGATCTGGTTTGTTTTTTTTTGTTTTTGTTTTGTTTTGTTTTGTTTTTTGTCTGATTGTATGTTATAAGGGGTCCTATGATTTGTTCAGATGCACTGAAATAACCTTCTACAATAGAGGTCTTCCTTTGTAATATAGCTGTTGAATCTCTTTAGAGACATGCATTTTGCTGCTTAAATACACACATTGGGTTAGTGTGGTGACTGCACAGTCACGAATATTTGAGTCAGCAAACTGTGAGTTCTTTCTACATAACAGCAGAATAAATTTCCAAATACTTTTCCTGTGCCAATGCATTTCTGAAACTGGGAATTATTCAGAACTGACATTAAAAAATTTTATTTGAAATTTTCATGCATGTATATTTTGAGCATTTCACTCCCATTACCTTTAAACTTCCTCCACTATATCCTGGTGAATAAGTCTTCCCCAAACCATTGTTTTATTATGCTGCTGTTCTTTATTTTTTCTTCTGATTATTTCCTGGGATATGGGCTACAATCTTTAAGAAAATGACTCCCTACTCCTTTCTTTCTCATTTCTTACTTACTCATTGACTTTCAGGGAACAATAAGGCCACATTGCCCCCTTTTCCTTGCATGAGGAAATGGTGGTGGGTCAAGTCTGGTGCAAATTGCTACTGTGGCAGTTTGTTCATGAGGGCAACAGAGAAGTTGTTCCCACAAGGTCCTGTCTCACAGCTCTTTTTCACAGTGTCAGGTTAATATGGGCATTCTGTCTATTCTCCATGAAGGTCCCTGAGATTTGGGGTGGAGACGCTCCCTTTAGGATGACTACTCCAAGGTCACATGTTCTCTGTTCTTTGACCAATAGTGAGCCTCCGTCTTAACCACTTTCTACTGTAAAAAGAGACTTTTAGGATGTATGCTAAGAATAGCATGATTCTATGCACTTAAATATAAGGACATTGGAAGCAGGTTGATGCTGTGTCCATTCAGAAAACAAAAAAATAAACAAACAAACAAATGAACTATCGTAAGTTTTCCCTTGTCCTTGACTACTCACACATAGTTTCTTGAACCGGTTTGCATTTCTGGTCCTTAACATTAATAACATTCTGTCCATTTCATATAATGATGGGAAAAGCATTCTAAAAGTTCATCTGTAGTCTCCTCCTCAGTGTGTCAGCCTGCCATAAACCTCCCCTTTAGAGCTCAGCCTGTCAGCCAGTGTCTGAAGCAGCAGCTTTCCTTAACTACACACAGAAATGATAACATTCTCCACATTTTCTCCTCCTTTGTGTGTCAACACAACCTTGACTAAAATGTTTCTAGTGATAACATATACTCATTGTGACTATTGTCTCACAGGTTCTCATTGGACTTAGCATTAACCTAAAAATTCCTGAGAGATTTCCCAAATCAGGCAGTCTCAGTCATATGTTGGCCTCTATGCACAGGCTATTTAACTTCTTCCACAGAATGAGCTTTCCCAGGCCCTTTTCATTTAATACCTTCTGCTTTAAATGAACTCAGGGTCCCATGCATGGCTAAAGAAATCTTCTTTGCACTTTTGAACTGCCAAATCTCTTCTGTCAGGTATGCTCTCAAGTAGCTGCTTCTGAAGAAGGCATTCCTATCCCCTTATTTCTGTTGCACAGCCTACCAGCTCAATCACTTTTCATCTCATTTTCTATCACCTTAGTTTTTTTTGTTTGTTTGTTTGTTTGTTTGTTTGTCTGACTGAAAGTACTAACTACTCTTTCATCAATGATAAGGAATAGGAAATTTACCTGTTAACTTCATTTAAATGACAATTTAAGTACATGTTAATCAAACTCTATACAATGGTGGACAGAAGAGTGTGTACATATATATATGTATGTGTGTCTATCTGTGTTTCTGTGTCAAATAAACTATTTATCATAGGTTTCTGGCATTTGCCAGTTTTTCCTCTGCCAGCATCCCAAATTCTCAGATTATAGGCACCCATCACCAAACTCGGCAGAGGTGAGTCTCTGAAAACAGCAGTATGTGGCAAGTTTAGTCCATAATGGTATAGGAGTAGTATCTTAGGAACATGGATATGAATGCAGCCAAAACATTTTTTTATCACATGCCTCACCACCAACAGCCATCCTTTTATAAAGCCTAATGAGACTGGAAGTGATTGTTACTTATGGCCCCATGTGTATACTAAAAGTTATGGGATTCTAGATACAATTGTGTGCATAAATTAAAACACTCTAACAGAGCTTGCAGCTAACATAATTTCCACTGGTTACCTCTAGAAGGAGCTATGAGCTGTAGGCTTCTTCTGGGGGACACTAGAGAGGAGTTGTTTGTGGAGGAAACTGGTGAAAGTAGAGATGCACCCTGACCATGTCTGCAGCATACAGGGTCACCATAAGCTGCAAAACCGTACACAGCTTGAACAACCAGCAATTTAGCCTGATTCCACCAAAAGCAGAGAAAGACTACTCATTTGTTCACTTGGATAATTCCCAAGCATCTTGAGTGCTCCTAGATCTAGGACAGAATTCAGTTTCAGCACCAGCAGCATTCAGACTGAAGAGGTGCCAGTTTGTTACTGTGAAGGATGTTGCAGTCTGCTCCTCAGTGCATTAGCCTGCAATACAGACATCTTTAGAGCTCAGCCTGACAGCCAGTGTATGAACCAGAAAACGTTTTATCTCTACACAGTCTGGTAAGCACTCCTCTCTGTTCAAGGATCAGTGAGCCTTGCCTTACTCAAGTAGTCTTGAAAGCCTAGGAGAGCATTCAAGGGCCAACATGTCCTTTAATCTTTCATGGGATGCACTAATTTGAGTCAATATTGAATTAATTATTTTCCACTTCTTTGTCTATCTTGATAGTATGATTTTAAATGTGATTTGACACAAAATATTCTCATTATTAAGGCTGTGTTCATTAGCATAATAATTAATTTATTTATTTTTTTTCTCTTTTTTTATTTTATTTTTATTTTTATCAGTTACATTTTATTAATTCTGTATCCCAGCCGTGCCCCGAACTTATAAACAATTTAAAAATATTCTTTTCATGCTAGTATCCATACTCTTTAAAAACAGGTAATCTTTAAATTCCAGGAATGTCCTCGTTTTTCTTTATGATATATTTTCTTCTGATATTACTTATTGAGAAATAGTAACTATGTATAAAATTTGTTGGTGTTTCAGTTATTTGGTAAAACGGAATGTATTCACAGTAACAATGAAGAATTATGTAACATAAATGTACACTTGATTGAGGCAGGAATACATCAAATTTGTGGCAGACACTGAATAAGGAAACAATGAAACTGAAAATATTCACCTGTCTAAATTCCACAGTCTCCATGTATTCTGCACAAGGACAGAACACATATGGGCAGCAGTGGAGCCTCAGAGAGCATCTGCCTAGTACCCGCTTCTTATTCTGTGCTTGTTGAAATATTAACTGTATTATCATATACTCATTACACATAATACTGGATTTTATAAAAGCAAACTTCTTTCAAGATTTTATTACATAACCATATGTATACCCAGTACTGATGAGATTTTATGTCAAATTGACATAAACTAAAATCATCTGAGAGGGACAACCCTTATTTCAGAAAGTGCCTTAGTACTACTGAGAACTGGGCAAGTTGCAGGGAACTTTCGTAATTAGTAATTAATGGGGTAGGATGCAGTCCATTGTAGGTGATGCAGCCATTCATGGTGACCCTGGGTTCCGCAACAGAGCAGCCTGAGGAAGCCATGAAGAGGAATGCAGTAAGCAGCACTCCTCTATGGCCTCTGCTCAGCTTCTTCATGTGGGTTCCTTTTCAGTTTGAATCCAAGGCCTGACTTCCCTCAGTGGTGGACTGTTACATGGAAGTGTAAAAAGAAAAAAATTCCCATCTTTGTAAGTTGCTTTTGTAAATGATGTTTTATCAAAGCAATAGTAATCACAAATAAGACACATCCTTTACCCTTTCTCTCTGTTCCATGTTTTATTACAAAAATTTCCTTCTCTCATTGAGTTCCCCTTCTCTAAACCTACTACAGTTGTGTTCATGTTTATATATTCATGTTTAAATTATAAGAATTATAAATCATAGGGTACATGTAATATTCTCCCTATCTGCTCTCAAATGTAGAGACCTGGATATCTCACTCAATACCATTGAAGTACAGTTGTTTGTTGATAGACTCTACATATGAGGATTTTATCTCATACTTATGAGTAAATATAATATTTAAAAAAATGGGAAACTCAAGGCCCAATGTAAGCAATATGCTAACTAACACCATCTATACATTCTCTAAAAATAAACTGAACAACTTCTTTTGAAGGCCACAGTAGTAGGAGTGTATGATAGCGTTATAGACCAGATACAATTTCTCATGTACTGTGTGTGTCTTCTTACAGGTTTAATATCCACATTATAGACTCCCCCTTCTCATTAGTTATTTTTCTTTTGTTGTGATAAACAACATGACCAAAGCCACTTTAAAGAAAGACATCATTGGGGCTTTCAGAGAATCAGAATCCATGATGTTAGAATGAAGGTAGCAGGCAGCAGTCCTAGTAGTAGCTGGAGCCCAACTCTAGCTCACAATTTCAACTCTATGTAAGTATATAGGTATGTATGTATGTATGTATGAATGTATGTATGTATGTATGCACATAGGTATGTGTACCATGTGTGTGCCATTACTGGAATTATAGATGTCTGAGAATCATCAAACAACAGCTTGGAATCAAATCAGAGTCTTTTACAAGAGAAAGAAATATTCTTAACCATTGAACTGACACTCTACCCATAAACATTTCTGTTTTAATATTTATCCTCTTTAGCTTCTCCATTCCTCTTTCCTCTCACATTTACCATCCTTCCCCAATCCAGCTTTCCCTCTCCTTCTCTCTATCCTCTCCATTCTTTCCTTTTTTCACCTCATCTTCCCCATTCCCATTCATTCTTTCTTTCCTTTCTTCTCTTTCCCTCACGTTTCTTTCTTCTGTTGTTGATCAGAATGTTTATTATTTCCTTAGGATTGTTATCAAAAGTTTTTCTAGTATTATTTCTGTCAAACTCACTTGGTCTAAAGATTTTTGGTTTTTAATGGAAGACTGTCATAAGTGCATCTCAATATTTGGAATTTGAGAGCTCTAAGTTGGTCCTTGAGTGTCTATCTTGACTCCTCCCACCCCCACAGGAGTTGCTTACTTGCTTTGATGATAGTTTTCGCTGTAGATTTAACCTAGATACTCTGACACCACAGAACTTTGGCTATTTCCTTTCTTATTTGATGGCTGATTTGCATAGGTCCCTACAAGCCAGCCCAGCTGCTCATATTTTATAAACCAGGCCTTTGTAGTGAGAACTGAAAAACATCAGACAGGCTGGGGCACCAAGATGGAGTCACAGACCCAGGTCTTCATATTCCTGCTCCTCTGGATGTCTGGTGAGACATTAAAGACTACTGGAATATCATCAAAGTAATTCTTTCGTAGAGAAACAGCTATTTACTATTGGAATGCAATAGTATTCGGGCAATGCCATTAGAAAAGGCATTTTTGATTCCAACATTTGTATCAGGAACTCTTTTTGTGTATATGTGTATACTCATTGTCTATTTCTGATTGCAGGTGCTGAGGGGAACATTGTGATGACCCAGTCTCCTGAATTCATGTCCACATCTGTAGGAGACAGGATAACCCTAAGCTGCAAATCCAGTCAGAATGTGAATAAGTATGTAGCTTGGTACCAACAGAAACCAGGGCAGCCTCTGAAACTGCTAATCTACTATGCATCCAATCGACACACTGGGGTCCCTGATCGCTTCACAGGGAGTGGATCTGGGACAGATTTTACTCTCAGCATCAGCAGTGTGCAGGCTGAAGACGTGGCAATTTATTTCTGTCAGCAATATAACAGCTATCCTCCCACAGTGCTTCAGCCCACAACACAAACCTCCTTCAGAGTCTCACCAGCTGCCTGTACCACACACTGCCCTGGGCCTGCACACTTCCCCTTTCTGCCTGAGATCTGCTATGCATGACTAATTGATGAAATGTTCAGCAGAAAATTAATAAAGAGGTGGCCTCCATTCTTGTACATTTTTGTCAATACAGCTGCATATGGATAAAAAGAGTGAAGCTACCTTAAGTGATTTAGAAGTTGGGGTGTTGCGTTGAGAGGATGCAGTACAAGCAAGAAGCATCACTGAACTTTGCAGTGTCATGTTGGCTTTAGACATCTCTATGTTATATGCTCAAGATATGATGAATCTATATAAATTGGGACAGAGTTTTAAATTATTTGCAAAGACTACATCATCATGAGATTATCAGTTTAGATTAAGAATCCTCAAGCTTTGGTTAATGAAATCTTTCAAGAAAATTGTCCTTTTCATTTAGATTTTCAAATTTTGTGGTGTATAGGCTTTTGAAGTAAGACCTAATGATTCTTTGAATTTCCTCAGTGTCTGTCATTATGTCCCCTTTTTTGTTTATGACTTTGCTGATTTGGATATTTTTTTCTCTGCCTTTTAGTCAGTTTGGCTAAAGGATTGTCTATTTTGTTGATTTTCTCAAAGACCCAGCTCTTGGTTTCATTGATTCTTTGAATTGTTTTCTTTGTTTCTAACTCATTGTTTTCAGGTATGAGTTTGATTATTTCCAACTGTCTACTCCTCTTTGGTTTGTCTGCTTCTTTTTTTTCCCCCCTAAGGCTTTTAGTTGTTCCTTTAAATTGCTTGTATTAGATATCACAAACTTCTTTCTAGAGGCACTTAGTGCTATGAACTTCCTTCTTAGCACTGCTTTCATTGTGTCCCATAAGTGTGGGTATGTTGTGCCTTCATTTTCATTGAATTTCAGGAAGTCT
>REGO01001426.1:34809-52082 GCA_010120015.1 Rhombomys opimus | reverse complement strand
CATGTGAACCTAGCTTATCAGTTATCTTCAGGACTGGCTGCAATGTCCTTATCTGTGGCCTAGCAAGGATGTTCCTCCCTCTGGCGGGTGGGGAAGCTCAGTGACCCATTCAATGAGTTCATGTCAGAAGTAATTCTTGTCCCCCTTACTAGGGAACCCGCTTGGATACTGAGATACCATAGGCTACATCCAAGCAGGGGTTATAGTTTATATATATGCGTGGTCCTTGGTTGGAGAAATAGTGTCATAGAAGACCGCTGTGCCCTGAGATATTTGGTCCTTTTGGGGCTCCTGTTCCCTCTAGTTCATACTAACTCTCCTTCTTTCATATGATTACCTGCACTCTGCCAAAGGTTTGGTTATGAGTCTCAGCATCTGCTTTGATATACTGCTAGGTAGAGTCTTTCAGATGCCCTCTGAGGTAGGCTCCTGTCTTGTTACTTGTTTTTTCCTACTTCCAATGTCAGTCCCCTTTGTCTTTGTAGGTGAGGATTGATCATCTTACCCCTGGTCCTCTTTCTTGTTTATGTTCTTTAGGTGTATAGATTTTAGTATGTTTATCCTATCTTATAGGTCTAGTACCCACTTATAAGTGAGTATATACTGTGTGTGTCTTTTTACTCCTGGGATCACTCACTCAGGATGATTTTTTTTTTTTCTAGATCCCAAAATTTTCTTGCCAAATCATGATTTTCTCATTTTTAATTGCTGAGTAGTATTCTGTTGTGTAAAAGTACCACAATTTCTGTATCCATTCCTCTGTTGACAGATATCTGGGTTGTTTCCAGGTTCTGGCTATTAGGAATAAAGCTGCTACAAACATGATTGAGCAGATGTACTTGTTGTATACTTGAGCATTTTTTGGATATATGCCTAGGAGTGGTATAGCTGGATCTGGAGGAAGCAGTATTCCTGATAGTCTAAGAAAGCACCAGATTGATTTCCAAAGTGGTTGTACAAGTTTACATTACCACCAGTAATGGAGGAGTGTTTACCTTCCTCCACAACCTCTCCAGCATGTGTAGTCACTTGAGGTTTTGCTCTTAGCCATTCTGATAAGTGTAATGTGAAATCTCAGGGTTGTTTTAATTTGCATCTCTCGGATGGTTAAGGATGCTGAGCATTTCTTTAAGTGTTGCTCTGCCATTCTATATTCCTCTATAGAGAATTCTCTATTCAGCTCAATACCCCATTTTTTAATTTGTTTGCTTGAATTATTGCCTTTGAGCTTTAATTTTTTATGTATTCTGGATATCAGCCCTCTGTCAGATATAGGGCTGGTGAACATCCTTTCTCAATCTGTAGGCTCGTGTTTTGTACTGACAACCATATCCTTTGCTTTACAGAAGCTTTTCAGTTTCATGAGGTCCCATTTATTGATTGTTGCTCTTAGAGCCTGTGCTGTTGGTTTTCTATTCAGGAAGTTATCTCCTGTGCCAATGAGTCCTAGGCGATTCCCCACTTTTTCTTCTAACTGATTTAGTGTATCTGGTTTTATATTGAGGTCTTTCATCCACTTGGAATTTAGTTTTTCCATTTTTCTGCATGTAGACATCTAGTTGGACCAGCATCATTTGTTGAGGATGCTGTCTTTTTTCCATTGAACGGTTTTGGCTTCTTTGTCAAAAATCAAGTATTCATATGTTCTTGAGTTTATTTCAGGGTCTTCTATTTGGTTCCATTTATCCACCATTCTGTTTCTCTTGCAGTACCATGCAGTTTTTATTACTCAGTTCCATTGATCCTCCTTTATGTTTCTATGCCAATACCATACAGTTTTTATTACTATGCGAGTTTTTTTTCCTCTTTATATGCCTCTAATAACTGGATAATCATAGCTTTAAAGTCATTTTCTTGTCTTTCCGATGAGCTGGAGTATCCATTAGTTTTGGGGGTTGCCGGTGAAGCCATGATGTCTTGATTTATGTTGGGTGTGTTTTTTCGCCGACCCCTAGCCATTTGGTTATCCGTGGTGTTCACTGTTTGTTCCTGGATTCTTCAGATCAGACTGGTCTTTCTCTGGTGTCTGTAGAATTCTTCAGGAAAATGAGAGACGTCCAGTGGTTTCAGCGTTTGCGTTGTTGATTCAGCTGTACCTGTGGGAGGAAGGTCCACAGGTGCAGAAGGGCAAATGCGAGGTAGTGTGTGAGCATATTTGCATGGAAGTGTGCCCTGAGGGACAGGGTGTTAGAGAATGTAGAGGCCTTCAGTGTGAGAGAGGGGTGTCTTGCAGGCACCGAGGGAGTTGCACTTAAGATATCACAAGTGCTGTTGATGATTGTGGGTGCAGATTTTTTTTGCAGGTATGCAGGATTTTGGTAGCTGTTCAACTGGTTGTCTGCCACTGAGGGGTTGAATGGCCAGTGCAGTCACTGGCTGGGAGGCCCTGTAGAGTCAGTACTGCTGCTCCTAGACTTGGGATCCGGGAAGGATTGTACTGCAGATCTGAGAGTGGTAACTGTGGTCCTTCTTAGTCGAGAGAGCTGTCAACCGGGAGAAGTCCTGGAGACAGCTGCCTGCTTCTGGGTTTCTTGTGTTAAATTTAGTGATCTCTTGCTGTAACCTGTGTGTCTCGTGGTTTGGTCAGTTTTGTTAGGGATAACTGGTTGCCCTTGGAGTAGTATCTGGGGGTTGATTTCAGGGATTCCGGGCTTTTGTAGGTCTGAGGTTGGGGCTCTGTGCCCCAGTACCCAAGCTGTAATTTGTGGCGGAAGAGGGGGGGTACCGCTCTCCTGGTAACAGCAGGTTATCTGGTGCACAGCAGGTCTCTGGGTTGTGCTGTTCTG
Organism: Rhombomys opimus; assembly: GCA_010120015.1. Taxonomy (NCBI): domain Eukaryota; kingdom Metazoa; phylum Chordata; class Mammalia; order Rodentia; family Muridae; genus Rhombomys; species Rhombomys opimus. The sequence continues at coordinate 49,296 of REGO01001426.1, read as the reverse complement.
TAGGACCTTTTTCAAGGATATACTGGGTGGCCTAAGTCTGTCTCCTGACTCCCTGTTTCTGGTGCACTGGGGTGCACAGCTCTGTCTGTGCTTGTGGCTGGAGCCCAGTTCCGTGATGGTGGCTTGTACCCGCTGGACTGCAAGACTTTTTCCAGGGAATGACTGGGTGACCCGTGGCCAGCCCTGTTACCTTCCTTCCCTGTGGGGTTTTCTCGAGACTGGGACTCCCAGTCTCTGGTGTTTTTGTGCCCACTGTTCAGACTGAGATGATCAGGACATGCAGGCTTGTGGCTCTGGTCTGCTGACCTAGTGCTTGCGCAACCCGGGATCCCTTCTGGGTTCTGGCTGGGTGACTCGAGAGTGGACCCAACTGATTCCCATTCCCTGGGTATTTCCTCTCACCTGGGAAACACGATTGTTGTTGTTCAGTCCTAGAGTTCAGTCTCTAATCGCTGTATGGAAAATGTCCTGCTCCTCAGATGCAGTGTTCTCCTGGCACTGCCATCTTGTTGGTTATTTTAAGTTGATGATTCAATGAATTGGTGGTCCCGTACCAGAAAGCGCTGACAAGTATCTTGTAGCCTGAGAGCTTTGAATTTTAGCCATTATTAATCTAATTATTAGAAAGTGTACCCTTTTTCTAGTTTGTAACTCAAAACAAGTATTCCAATCCTTGTTTTTTTTTCACATTTTCTTTTTCAACTTTCTTGGAGAAAGTATGAAGAAGAACCAACACCATTAAACATAGTGCAACCAGATCCATGAATATGAGAGCCCAAATGAAGCTAAAAAGGATTAAAACTACCTCTGCCATGGCAATTATTTATTTTTGAAGCAGTTTAGGCCAAACTCTGTCTAGAGGTTTGTCTGCCTCCAGTTCCTTTCTCTCCTGCCATGGCTATGGAGCTGAGCCAATTGAGCCAGCCACAGTATAAAGGAACCATGCTTGTAAATCTCTCAGTTAAACTGAAGCAGCAGCCAGTTTTGTTATGGAAATTTCAGGTCTGCCCACCAGAAGCTGTCTTTTGCTCCTGGGGTAGTTTAAGAGTCTCTCTTAAAGAGACAGTAATTTACTTAGGAGTTTTTAGGTTTTTTAAGTTTGGGTTTTATCACTAGAGCTCATTCTCCCCACCAAATTATATTAAATTATGATTTAAAGGGTGTGGATACTTATATTAGTTGGGCACCAATGTTGTAAAATGGTGATTATTATTTACTATTGATTTATCTTCTGGTAAAGCTTGCTGTTAATCCTTAACAGCTGTATACCCAAATCACCACACAGACTCTGGGTTTATTTAGTTAACCTAGAACACACTGCTGGGCAATAGTTACACCATCCTAAACCTCCAAGTCCTCATAGTTTCCTAACATTTAGATTTCCCACATTATATTTGCTTTTAGTGATATCTTAGGTCAACTCCATCTCTCTATGTAGTTTTAGGATCTGTCCTCCAGCTCTCTCTCCTAGCTCTCTTCACCCTTTCTCCTCCCACTCATTTCCTGCCCCCTAGCTCCTCCCCTCTTTTCTGCCTTCTGGCTCCTCCCAGCTCAAGATTGTGTCTAGTTGCTTTATTGTAGCCTATTTACACAGAGTTGAGACAAGATGCTTAGAATGAGTATCACAAAGCAATATCCAGATTGAAACCAGAGAGTGGTTGGGAGGAGAAATCAGCATTTGAATGAATAAGAGTGAGGTGTATACATTTCAAAAGAACATTATACCAACACCAAGCAAGTAAAAAACTTGTATGAAAAAATTCCAGTCTCAAAAGAAATAGTAGAAGATATTAGAAGATGGAAAGATTTCCCATGCTCATTCCTCGGCAAGATTAACATAGTAAAAATGACCATCTTATCAAAAGCAATCTACAGATTCAATGCAATTCCAAGCAAATTACCAACACATTTCTTTACAGATCTTGAAAGAAAAATTCTCAACTTCATATAAAACAATAAGAAAACTAGAATCGCAAAAACAATCCTCTTCAATAAAAGGTCTTTTGGAGATACCTCCATCCCTGATTTCAAGCTGTAGTATAGAGCAATAGTAGTAAAAAATGCATGGTATTGGCATAGAAACCTAATGGTGTATCAATAGAATTAATTAAATAGAAGACCCTGCAATAAATCTACACAGTTATGGATACCTTAATTTTGACGAAGTTGCCAAATCCATACAATGGAAAAAAAGACAGTATCTTCAACAAATGGTGCTGGCCTTACTGGTTGTCTACATGTAGAAAAATGGAAATATTTTCATATTTATCACCCTGCATAAAACTAAAGCCCAATGGATCAAAGACCTCAATATAAAATCAGACACACTAAACCTGTTAGAAGAAAAAGTGAGGAATTGCCACAAGAGACAAGTTCCTGAACAGAATACGAACAGCACAGGCTCTAAGAGTAACAATCAATAAATGGGACCTCATGAAACTGAAAAGCTTCTGTAAAGCAAAGGACACTGTTGTCAGAACAAAATGACGGCCTACAGATTGGGAAAGGATATTCACCAACCCTCCATATGATAGAGGGCTGATATCCAGACTATATAAAGAACTCAAGAAGCAACAAATCAAGTAATCCAATTAGAAAATGGGGTACAGAGTTAAACAGAGAATTCTCAATAGAGGAATATTGACTGTCAGATAAACACTTAAAGAAATGCTCAACATCGTTAATCATCAGAGAAATGCAAATTAAAACAACCCGGAGTTTCACCTTACAACCAACAGAATTGCTAAGATCAAAAACTCAAGTGAAAACACATGCTGGAGAGGTTGTGTAGAAAGGGGAACCTTCCTCCATTGCTGGTGGGAATGTGAACTTTTACAACCCCTTTGTAAATCAATCTGGCACTTTCTCAGATAATTAGGTATAGCACTAACTCAATATTCCGCTATACCACTCCTAAGCTCCTATCCAAATGGTGCTCAAGTATACAAGAAGAACATTTGCTCTAACATGTTCATAGCAGTTTTATTTGTAATATCTAGAAGCTAGAAATAACCCAGACAACCCTCAGTTCAGGAATAGATACAAAAATTGTGGTATGTTTACACAGTAGTATTCCACTACTCTGTAATTAAAAAGAAGGAATTCACGAACTTTTGCAGGCAAATTGTGGGAACTAGAAAAGTTCATCCTGAGTGAGGTATCCCAGAAGCACAAAGACACACAGGGTATATACTCACTCATAAGTGGATATTAGACATGTAATATAGGATAACCTTACTAAAATCTGTACACTTAAACTATCAAGAAGGAGGACTCAGGGTAAGATGCTCAGTCTTCATTCAGAAAGGCAAATGGGATGGGCACCAGAAGAGCAAGAATATTGGAACAGGACAGGAGCCTACCACAGAGAGCCTCTGAAAGACTACCCTGCAGGGTACCAAAGTGGATACTGAGACTCATAGCCAAACTTTTGGCTGAGTGCAGAGAATCTTATGAAAGAAAGGGAAGATAGAAATACCTGGAATGGACAGGAGCTTCAAGGAGAGTACCACAACCAAAATATCTGGACATAAAGGGTGTTTTCTGAAACTGATTTTCTAACCAATGACCGTTCATGGAGATAACCTAGAACCCCTGCACAGATGTAGTCCATGGGAGTTCAGTGTCCAAGGTGGTTCCCTAGTAATGGGTACATGAACTGTCTCTGAAATTAACTGTTTGGCCTACTTTTTGATGACCTCAACCCTCAGGGATTTGCAGCCTTACCAGGCCTTTGAGGAAGACAATGCAGCCACTACTGATGAGACCTGATATAGTAGGATCAGATGGGAGAGGAGGAGGACCTCTCCTAACAGTGTAATGGGGGAGAGGCATGGGTGGAGAAGAGGGAGGAAGGGTGGGATTGGGAGGGGAAGAGGGACAGAGCTACAGATGGGGTACAAAGTGAATAAACTGTAATTAATAAAAATAAAAATATATAAAAAGGCGCTGTCTTGCAGCCCTTGTTTAGTGTCTGTTCTATATGTGGATTCTGTTTATTCTCCATGAACATCCCCAAGACTTTGGTCAGAGACATTCTCTTTAATAAGATTACCCCACAGTTATATGTGCTCTGTACTTTGACCAATTGTGAGCTTCTATCTTACCTTCTTTGTACTGTAAGAAGAGGGTTTTTAGGATGAATGCTAAGAATAGCATGATTCTATGTGCTCAAATATAAGGATGTGAAAGCAGTTTGGTTCATGTCCATTCAGGAAATGGTAGCTTTTTTTTCTTGGTTCAAAGACCATCACCTACATAGTTTCTTGAAAATGTTTGCATTTGTAGTCATTACCATTAATTTCATTCCCTATGTTTCATGTAAGGATGGGAAATACTTCTTAAAAGTTAATCTCTAGAGTCCTAAGTGTGTCAGCCTGCAAAACAACCCCCCTCTACAGCTCAGCCTGTCAGCCAGTGTCTGAAGCAGCAGCTTTTCTATCTCCACACAGAAATGATAACAGTCTCCACACTATCTTCTCCTTTGTGTGTCAACACAACATTGACTAAAATGTATCCAGGGAAAACCTGTCCTCACGGTGAGCATTGTCTCACAGGCTCTCATTGCCCTTAGCATTAACCTCAAAATTATCAAGAGACAGTCTCAGTTATATGCTGGCCTCTAGGAATAAGCCATTTTATTTGTTTCTACAAGGATGAGCTTTCCCAGGCTCTGTGCATTTAAGACCTTCTGCCTTTCATGAACACAGAGCCCTATGCATGGGTAAAGGGCTCCACTGTGCAATTTGAACTGACAAATCTCTTCCATCAGGCCTGCTCTCAATTATTGGCTTCTGAAGATGGCATTCATCTCCCTTTATTTCTGTTGCATCTCCCACCAGTTCTTTCACTTTTCATCTTATCATCTGTCACCATATTATTTTTTCTGACTATGAGTACTAACTACTCTCTCATCAATGTAAATGAATAGGAAATTTACATGTTAACTTTCTTTGAATGACAACATATATACATGTTAATGAAACTGTGCAATGGGAGACAGGAGAGTGTGTACACACATACATTTGAAATGATGTCTAGCTGTGTTTCTGTGTCAATAAACTATTTATCATAGGTTGTTGGCATATGCCTGTTTCTCTTCTGCCAGAAACCTAAATTCTCAGATTATAAGCATTTGTCAACCAAACTGGGCACAGGTGTGACTCTGAAAGCCATCATATGTGGCAAATTAAGTCCAACAATGGTGTAGGGATAATATCTTAGGAAGATGGCTAGGATTGCCAACCTAAACACTTTTTATCATGTGTCTCACCACCACCAGCCATCCTTCCAGTAAACCCTAATGAGATTGGAAGTGATTGTAACTCACAGCCCCATCTAATACTACAAGTTGTGGAATTCTAGCTGTACTATTGATTGTGCACATAAATTAAAGCACAGTAACAGAGCACTGAGCTAACATAATTTCCACTGGTTACCTCTAGGAGGAACTTGAATTGTTGCCTTTGTCTGGGGGAGCCTAGAGAGGAGTAGTTTGTGGAGGAACCTGGTCAAAGTAGAGATCCTTTCTGGCCATGTCTACAGCATAGAGGGTCACCACCAGCTGCAAGATCAGTGGTATCTGCATAGCTCTCAGAACCAGCTATTTAGCTTGATTCCACCAAAAGCAGAGAGTTACACCTGGGTAACTCCCAGGCATCTTGACTGCTCTTAGATCTAGGACAGAGTTCACTTCATCACCATGAGCATTCAGACTGAAGATGTTACAGGTTATTTCGATGAAGAGTGTTTCAGCCTCCTCCTCCGTGCATTCCTTGTAATACAGACACTTTTAGAGGTCAGCCTGACATCCAGTGTCTGAACCATCATTTTTTTATCTTTATATAGCCTAGTAATCTCTCTTCTATCAGTACAATGGTCAGTTAGACATCCTTGCCCTAGTAAAATAGAAACTGAATATCTAGGAGAGCATGAAAGTGCCAATGTGTCTTTCAATCTTTTATGGGAGATACTACTTTGAGTGAAGATTAAGTAAATATTTTCCACTACTTTTTCCTATCTTGATAGCATGATTTTAAAGGTGATTTGACAAAAAAATGCTCATTTTTATGTCTGTGTTGATTAGCAGAATAAGTATTTTTGAAATAATTAAATTTCTTTTCATATTAATCATCCATATTTTTAAAATGGATAATTTTTAAATTCCAGTAATGACCTTATTTTTCTTTATTAAATTTCTGATATTATCTATGTATTAAATTAGTTTCTGTTCTAGTTATTTAGTAAAAATGAAAGTACTTACAGAAATCATGAGGAATTATGTTACATAAACAAACACTCCAGCAAGACAAGAATACATCAAATATCTGGCAGACACTTAATAAGAAAACAATGAAAGCTATGTGCATTCACCTGTCTAAATTCCACAGTCTCCATGTGTTCTACGTATGGACAGAAAACACACGGACAGCAGCAGAGACTCAGAGAGCATCTGAATTCCCACCCTGCTCCTTACCCTGTCATTGTTGAAAAATTAACTGTATTGGAATATACACATTATACATAAAGTTTTAATCTATAAAAGCAAGCTAATTTCAAGATTATGTTATATAATCATATTTATACCAAATACTGATGAGATTTTATGACAAATAGACACAAATTAAAATAATCTGAGAGAAACAAACTTCAATAGAGAAAAAGCCTTAGTAGTACTGGGCATTGTAGGGCATTTTCTTAATTACTATTTGATGGGGGAGGATACAGTCCATTGTAGATGATCCCCGCCATTGATGGTGACCTTGGGTTCCCCAACAAAGCAAACTTAGCAAGCTATGAGGAGGAATGCAGTAAGCGCCACTCCTCTATGGTCTGTGCTCAGCTTCTGCCTCTGGGTTCCTTCTCTGTTTGAATCCCAGCCCTGACTTCCCTCCGTGATGCACTGTTACTGGAAGTATAAGAAAAATAATATTTTCCATCCTTTTATGTTGCTTTTGGTCATGATGTTTTACATAGCCATAATAATTCTTAAAAAGGCATACCCTCCTCTTTCTCTCTGTTCCATGTTTCATTGACTACAAGTTTCTTTCCCTCACCTAGTTCCCCTTCTATATATCCACTATAGGTGAATTCATCTTTAAATATTCATGTTTAAAATATCAGATTTGTAAATGAGATTGTACATGTAATAATTTTGTTTCTAAGCTACATTTCCACCTGTCTCTCTTCCTCATGGGTCACATACCTCTCTGAGTTCTCCCAATCTGCTCTCAAATATAGAGACCTGGAAACGTCACTGTATAATAAAGTATGACTGTGTCTTGATAGACTCTAACTTCCAGGCTTTTATCTCATATTTATGAGTAAATTTAACATTACGAATTGGAAACCCATGACACCCATGTAAACAATATGCTAACAAATGTCATCTAAGAGCAACAATCATTAAATAGGACCTCATGAAACTGAAACACTTCTGTAAAGCAAAAGATACTGTCTTCAGAACAAAACAACAGCCTACAGACTGGAAAAGGATCTTCACTAACCCAATTAAAAATCCAATTAAAAAATGGGGTACATGTGTTGTCACTCGAGTTTTTCATCTTGGCTATTCTGATAGGTGTAAAGTGAAATCTCAGGGTTGTTTTTATTTGCATTTCCCTAATGGCTAATGATGTTGAACATTTCTTTAAGTGTTTCTCTGCCATTGCATATTCCTCCACAGAGAATTCTTTGTTTAGCTCTGTTCCCCATTTTTTTAATTGGATTACTTGGTTTGCTGCTTTTCAGCTTCTTTAGTTCTTTATATGTATTGTATATTAGTCCTCTATCAGATAAAGGTTGGTGAAGATTCTTTCCCAATCTGTAGGCAGTTATTTTGTTTTGATGATGGTATCCTTTGCTTAACAGAAGCTTTTCAGTTACATGAGGTCCCATTTATTGAAAGATGACAATGCAGCCACTCCTGATGAGATCTGATAGACTAAGATCAGAAGGATGGAGAGGGGGACCTCCCATATCAGTGGACTTGGAGAGGGGCATGCCTGAAGAAGGCAGAGGGAGGATGGGATTGGGAGGGGATTATGAAGAATAGAAAGTGAATAAAGTACAATTAATAAAAAAATAAAAATGAAAAAATTGTGTACAGAGCTAAACAGAGAATTCTCAATTGAAGAATACTGAATGGCAGAGAAATACTTAAAGAAATGCTCGATGTCCTTAGTCTTCAGGGAGATGCAAATCAAAACAACCTTGAGTTTTCACCTTTGACCTTTCAGAATGGCTAAGATAAAAAACTCAAGTGATAACACATGAGGCACTTTCTCAGACACATAGAAAAAGCACTTCCTCAAGATCTAGCTATAGCACTCTTAGTCATATATCCAAAAGTTGCTCAAGTCCACAACAATGACATTTGTTCAACCATGTTTGTAGCAGCTTTATTTGTAATATCCAGAACCTAGAAACAACCCAGGTGACCATCAAGGAAAGAATGTATACAGAAATTGTGATACATTTACACAGTGGAATACTACTTGGCCATTAAAAACAAGGAAATATACTCACTTATATGTGGATACTAGACCTATAAGATAGGATAAACATACTAAAATCTGTACACCTAAAGAAGTTAAACAAGAAGGAGGACCCAGGGTAAGAGGATCAATCTCACTTATAAAGACAAATAGAATGGACATTGGAAGAAGGAGAAAACAAGAAACAGAACAGGGGCCTACCACTGAGGTCTTCTGAAAGTCTCTACGTAGCAGTGTGTCAAAGCAGATTCTGAAACTCATAACCAAACTTTGGGCAGAGTGCAGGGAATCATATGAAAGAAGAGGTAGTTAATAAGACCTGGAGGGTACAGGAGCTTCACTAGGTGAGCAACAGAACCAAAATATCTGGGCTCAGGTGCATTTTTTTGAGACTGATACCCTAACGAAGGTCCATTTATGGCTATAACCTAGATCCCTGCACAGATACAGCCCATGGAAACTCAGTATCCAAATGGGTTCCCTAGTAAGGGGAAGAGGGACTGTCTCTGACACGGACTAAGTGGCTGTCTCTTTGACCTCCCTCTCGACATCCCTGAGGGAGGAGCCGCCTTAACAGGCCACAGAGGAGGACAATGCAGCAAGTCTTGATGAGATCTGAAAAGCTAGGGTCAGATCAAAGGGGAGGTGGACCTCCCCTATTGGTGGACTTAGAGAGAGGCATGGGAAAAGATGAAGGAGACAGGGAGGGTGAGATTGGGAGGGGATGTGTGAGGGGCTACAGATGGGATACAAAGCAAATAAAATATAATTAATGTAAAAAATAAAAATTAAATAAAAAAAAAACATGACCAAAGCCACTTTTCAAGAAAGTGTTTATTGGGCTTTCAGAGAACTAGAATCTGTGATAGCAGTTGAAGGCAGCAGGTAGCAGACCTTGTTATAACTTGAGCATAAGCTCAGGGCTCACATCTCAAAATCTATGTATCTATTTAGATATGTATGTATGTATGTATGAATGTATGTATGTGTTTCTTGTGTGTGCTATAACTGGAATTATAGATGACTGAAAATCATTAAACAATTCATTGGAATCAAACATGATTTTTTTATAAGAGTTGAAATGCTCATAACTGCTGATCTGACTCTATTCCCAAACCTTTCTGTCTTAATTTGTATTTCCTTTATCTGCTCAACTTTTCTCTCTTCTTGACATTTCCAATCTCTCTCTAATCCAGATTTCCCTCTCCTCTCCATCCTCTCTTTTTTTTCCTTTCTCTCACCTACTCTTCTACTCCCCCCACCTTTTTCCCCTTTCTTCTTCCTGCTTCTCCTGTTTCTTTCTGCTGTTGTTGATTAGGATACTTATTGTTTCCTCAGGATTGTAATCAAAGGTTTTCTGTATATTTCTATTAAACTCCATTTACTTAAATGTTTCTGATTAGTAATGGAAGCCTGTCATGAGTGCATCTCGGTATTTTCAGATTGAGAGCTCAAAGTTGGTCCCTGAGCTTCAATGTTGACTTTTCCCCCAGTGATTGGTTACTCACTTTGATGATATTTTTGGCTGAAGATTTAACCTGGATTCTTTCACAGCCCAGTACCCTGGCTATTTACTTCCTCATGTAATGACTGTTTTGCATAGGTCCCTACAAGACAGCCCAGCTGCCCATAATTTATAAACCAGGCCTTTGCAGTTAGAACTGAAAAGCATCAGACTGCCTGGGCAACCACGATGGAGTCACACACCCAGATCTTCATATTCCTGCTCCTCTGGATGTCTGGTGAGACATTAAAGAGTATTAGAGTATTAGAATATCATCAATATAGTTCATTTGTAGAAAAAACAGCTATTTACTATAGGAAACCAAGTGTATGCAGGCAATGCCATTAGAAAAGGCATTTTGGATGCCAACATTTGTATCAGGAACTGCTTCTGTGTATACTCATTGTGTATTTCTGGTTGCAGGTGCTGAGGGGAACATTGTGATGACCCAGACTCCTGAATTCATGTCCACATCTGTTGGAGAGAGAATTACCTTAAGCTGCAAGTCGAGTCAGAGTGTGAGTGGTTGGGTAGCTTGGTACCAGCAGAAACCAGGGCAGCCTCCTAAACCGCTGATCTATAAGACTTCCAATAGATACACTGGGGTCCCTGATCGCTTCACAGGCAGTGGATCTGGGACAGATTACACTCTCACCATCAGCAGTGTGCAGGCTGAAGACCTGGCAGTTTATTACTGTCAGCAGTATGATAGTACTCCTCCCACAGTGCTTCAGCCTCCAACACAAACCTCCTTGAGAGTCTCACCAGCTGCCTGTACCACACACGGCCCTGGGCCTGCACACTTCCCCCTTCTGCCTAACATCTGCCATGCATGAACCTTGATTGGAGAGTCAGTCTCAGAAAAGTACCCTGTGCCCAGATTTTTTGGTTTTGTTTTTCTCCTTGTGGAGTTCCTGTCCCTTCCTGGTCTTACTATCTCCCATTCTTTCATAAGATTCCCTGCACTCCTCCCAAAGTTTGGTTATGAATCTCAGGAAATGTTTTGATACCCTTATGGGTAGAGCCTTTCAGAGGCTTTCTGTGTTAGGCTCTTGTCCTGTTCCCTGTTTTCTCCCTCTTCTGATGTCTGTACTGTTTGCCATTCTGAGTGAGGATTCATCAGCTTAACCTGGGTCCTCATTCTTGCTTAGCTTCCTTAGATTTTAGTATGTTTATGTTGTATTATTAGTCTAATATACACTCATGAGTTTGTGTATACCATATAAGTCTTTCTGCTTTTGGGATACCTCACTCAGGATGATCTTTTCTAGTTCCCACCATTTGCATGCACATTTCATGATTTCCTTGTTTTAACTTTGTTTTTAAAATTCCATTGTGTAAATGTACCACAATTTCTGTATCCATTCCTCGGTTGAGGGATATCTGGGATGTTTCCAGATTCTACCTATTACAAATAAAGCTGCTATGAACATGGTTGAGCAAATGTCCTTGTTGTGTGCTTGAGCATATTTTAGGTATATGCCTAGGAGTGCTAAAGCTGAATCTTGAGGAATCACTGTTCTTAATTTCTCAGAAAAGTGTCAGAATCTTTTCCAAAGTAGTTGTCCAAGTTTACATTCCCCTAAGCCATGGTGGAGGATTTCCCTTTCTCCACACCCTCTCCAGCAAGTGTTTTCTCTTGAATTTTTGTTCTTAGCCATTCTTTTGGTTGTAAGGTGAAATCTCTGGGTCAATTTGATTTGCATTTCCCTGATGACCAAGGACATTGAGCATTTCTTTAAGTGTTTCTCTGCCATTCAATATTCTTCTATAGAGAATCCTGTTCAGCTCTGTACTCTGTTTTTAAATTGGATTAGTCAATTTATTGCTTTTTAACTTCTTTATATGTTCTGGAGATTAGCCCCCTGCCATTATAGGTTTATCGATTACCCTTTCCCAGTCTGTAGGTTATCCCCTTGTTTTGATGACAGTGTCCTTTGCTTTACAGAGCTTTTCAGCTTCATGAGGTCCTATTTACTGATTGTTACTCTTAGAGCCTGTGCTGTTGGTGTTCTGTTCAAGAAGTTGTCTCTTGACAATGAGTTCCATGCACTTCCCTACTTTTTTTTCTAACAGATTTAGTGTGTCTGGTTTTATGTTGTGGCCTTTGATCCACTTGGACTTTAGTTTTGTGCAGTGTGATTAATATGTCTCTATTTGTATTTTTCTACATGTAGACATCCAGTTAGACCAGCACTATTTGCTGAAGATGCTGTCTTTTTTCCATTGAATGGTTTCGGCTTCTTTGTCAAAAATCAGTATCATTTGGTGTATGAGTTTATATCTGGGTGTTCAATTTGATTCAAGGATCTATCATTCTGTTACTATGCCAGTAACGTACAGTTTTTCTTTTTTTATTATTGTTCTGTAGTACTGCTAGAGATCAGGGATGGTGATACCTCCTCAGAATCTATTGTTGTACAGGATTTCAAAATCAATTTTTTTTTTGTTTTGCCATATGAAGTTGAGATTTCTTCTTTCAAGTTCTGTAAGGAATTGTGTTGGTATTTTGATGAAAATTGCATTGAATGGGTAGATTGCTTTTGGCAGGATGGCCATTTTCATTACATTAATACTAGCGATCCATGAGCATGGGAGATCTTATGATATTCTGATATCCTCTTCTATTTCTTTCTTCAGAGACTTGAAGTTTTTTTTTCAAACAGATCTTTTACTTGCTTGGTTAGAGTCACATCAACGTAGTTTATGTTATTTGTGGTAATTGAGAAAGGTGTAGTGTCCCTAATTTCATTTTCAGTGCTTTTGCCTTTTGTATACAGGAGGGCTACTGATTTTTTTTTCCATTTTTTTAGTTATTTTTTTATGCAGCAAGTTTGCTGAAAGTGTTTATCAGCTAAGGAGTTCTATGGTTGAATTTTTTTATTTATTTATGTATTTTTTATCATTAGTTACATTTTATTAACTCTGTATTCCAGCTGTATGCCCTTCCCTCATTTTCCCCCAATCCCATCATCTCTCCCTCATCTCCTCCCTGCCCCTTTCAAGTCCACTGATTGGGGAGGACCTCCTCCCCTTTCATCTGACACTGTTTTATCAGGTATCTTCAGGACTGGCTGCAAAGTCCTCCTCTGTGGCCATGGCCTAGCAGGACTGGGGAGTGGAGAGGTCAAAGAGCCTGCCATTGAGTTCCTTTTTAGAAATCGTCCCTGTTCCCTTTTTTACGGAAAACCAGTTGGTTATTGAGCTACCATGGGCTACAACCAAGCAGAGGTTCTAGGTTCTAGGTTATATCCATATATGGTCCTTGGTGGAGTGTCAGTCTCAGAAAAGACCCCTGTGCCCAGATAGATTTGGTCCTTGTGAAACTCCTTATGGCTGAATTTTTGGCATAACTAATGTACATTATCATGTTATCTGCAAGTAATAATATTTTGACTTCTTCCTTTCTGACTTTTATCATCTTGAACTCTTTTATTTGTCTTATTGCTCTCAATAGAACTTCAAGTGCTATGTTGAAGTGATGAAGAGAGAGTCGGCAGCCTTGCCTTGTCTGTGATTTCAGTTAGATTGATTTAAGTGTCTCTCCATTTAGTTTGATGTTGGCTCTAGGCTTGCTTTTTACTGTCTTTACTATATTTATGTATGTGCCTTGTATCCCTGATCTCTCCAAGTCTTTAAACATGAATGGGTGTTGCAATTTCTCAAATGCTTTCTTGTCATATAAGAAGTGGATCATGTGGTTTTTGTCTTTCAGTTTGTTTATATGGTGGATCACATTGATGGATTTCTGTATACTGAACCACCCCTGTACACCTGAGTTGAAGCCTATTGGTCATCGTGGATTATATCTTTTATACGTGCTTGTATTTGGCTTGCAAGTATTTTATTGAGTATTTTTGCATCAATGTTCATAAGAGAGAGAGAGAGATCTAAAGTTCTCTTTTTGGGTTTGTGTCATTTAGATATCAAGTGATCATGCTTCATAGAATGAGTTTGGTAATGTTCCTTCTTTTTATATTTTGTGGAATACTTTGAAGAGAATTTGAGTTAGCTTTCTTTGAAGATGTGGTAGAATTCAGCTCTGAAACTGTCTGGCCCTGTTTTTTTATTATTTATTTATTTTCTTTTTGGAAGGGAGACTTATGATGAGTGGTTTTATTTCCTTGGGGATATAGTACTATTTCATCTATTTCCCTCATCTTTATTGAATTTTGTTAAGTAGAATCTCTCAAGAAAATTATCCATTTAATTTTCAAATTATCTGGCATATAGGCTTTTGAAGTAAGACCTAATGATTGTTTGGATTTCCTCAGTGACTGTAATTATATCTCCCTTTTCATTTCTGATTTTGCTGATTTGTATAGTTTCTCTCTGCCTTTTAGTTAGTTTGGCTAAAGGTTTGTCTATCTTGTTGTTTTTCTTAAAGAAGCAGCTTTTGGTTTCATTGATTCTTTCACTTAGTTTCTTTGTTTCTAACTCAATGATTTCAGGTGTGAGTTTGACTATTCCAATTGTCTACTCCTATTT
>REGO01001426.1:0-12878 GCA_010120015.1 Rhombomys opimus | reverse complement strand
TAACTTCATATAAGTGAAAACATATGTACATGTTAATGGAACTCTATGCAATGGGAAACAGAAGTGTGTGTACATATATACATTTGAGATGGTGTCTTGCTGTGTTTGTGTGTCGAATAAACTATCATGTTGTTGGCATATGCCAGTTTCTCTTCTGTTGCCATCCCCAAATCTCTGATTATAGGCACCTATCTCCACACTGGGCAGAGGCATGACTCTTAAAACCACAATATGTGCAATTTAAGTCCAATACTGGTAGAGGGATGATATCTTATGTTGGTATAATGTTCTTGTGGATTGTATATAACTTACCATCTTCATTCAAATGCTGATTTTGCTACCCTACTATGTGCTTTCAATTTAGACATTGAATTGTGATGTTTATTCTAGGAATCACCTGTCTCAAGCTTGTGTAAACATGCCATCATTTGTTCTCTGTATTGTCAATGAAACAACCAGCCAATGCTGAGCAATGGAAAGCATAGGACATGACACCCTCATCTAGAGGGGAGGAGAAAGAATAAAGTGGGAGGAATCAGAGAGGAGAGATAAGAAGGAGAGAACTTGAAACCACAATGAGAGATGAACCAGATCTAAGATATGACTAAAAAGTAAGTATAATGTGGGAAATCTGAATGGGAGGAAACTATGCGAACTTGGAGGTTTGGGGTGGAGTAGCTACTGCAGAGCATTGTGCTTTAGGTTAATTAAAGAAATCCTAGTCTCTGTGTGGTGATTTCAGTATTCAGCTGCTTCAGGAATAACCACTGTTTAGCTAAAAGTTAGATCAGCAATAAATATTAATAATCAACAACAGTCTATTGAAGATGGATAGGAATGCCAGGCAAAACATTTTTATCACATGTCAAACCACCAACAGCCATCCTGCTGATAAAACTTAATGAGATTGGAAGTGATTGTAATTTATGGATTTATATATATATTACAAGTTGTGGAATTGTAGATATACTATTGATTGTGTGCATAAATTAAAACACTCTAAAAAAATTTGGAGCTAACATAATTTCCACTGGTTACCTCTAGGAGGAGCTATGAACTGTAGGCTTCTTCTCAGGGAGCAGGAGAGGAGTCATTTGTGGAGGAAACTGTTGCAGTAGTGATCCTCCCTGGACATGTCTGCAGGTTAGAGGGTCACCATCAGCTTGAAATCAGTGGTATCTGCACAGCTCTTACAACCTTTTGTTTAGTCTGATCCCACCAAAAGCAGAGAAAGGCTACCCATTTGTTCACCTGGATAACTCCCAGGCATCTTGACTGCCCATTGATCTAGGACAGAGATCAGTTTCAGCACCATCAGCATCCAGATTGAAGAGGTGTCAATTTGTTACTGTGAAGGCTGTTGTAGTCTCCTCTTCAGTGCATTATCCTGCAATACAGACACCTTCAGAGCTCAGCCTGACAGCCAATGTCTGAACCAGAAAACTTTTTATCTCTACACAGCCTGGTAAGCGCTATCCTCTCTGTTCAAGGTTCAGTGAGCCTTGCCTTACTCCAGTAAACTTGGAAGTCTAGGAGAGCGTTCAAGGGGCAACATGTCCTTTAATCTTTTATGGGAGCTACTATTTTGAGTCAAGATTAAATAATTTTTTTCCACTTCTTTTGTCTATCTTGATAGTATGATTTTAAAGGTGATTTGACAGAAAATATTCTCATTGTTAGGGCTGTCTTCATTAACAGAATAATTCATTTGGAAACAATTTAAAAATGTTTTTTTCATGTGTCATCCATACTCTTTAAAAATAGGTAATCTTTAAATTCCAGTAATGCCCTCATTTTTATTTAT
Source organism: Rhombomys opimus (assembly GCA_010120015.1). Classification (NCBI taxonomy): domain Eukaryota; kingdom Metazoa; phylum Chordata; class Mammalia; order Rodentia; family Muridae; genus Rhombomys; species Rhombomys opimus. Next base: position 11,074 of record REGO01001426.1, on the reverse strand, counting down.
CATATATTTTTTTCTGATATTACCTACAAATAAATTTTAACTATGCATAAAATTACTTTGTGTCTGAGTTATTTGGTAAAACTGAAAGTACTTACAGTAACCATGAAGAATTTTGTTACATAAATGTACACTTGAGCTAGGCAGGAATACGTCAAATTATGGCAGACCCTGAATAAGTAAACAAAGAAACTGTTGAACACTCACCTGTCTTAATTCCACATTCTCTATGTGTTCTGCATATGGACAGAACACACATGGGCAGTAGCAAAACCTCAGAGAACATCTGCCTACCCATCCTTTTCCTTATCCTGTCCTTGTTGAAATATTAACTGTAATTTCATATACTCATTAAACAAAATACTGGATTTTATAAAAGCAAACATCTTTCGAGATTAGGTCACATAACAATATGTATGCCCAGTACTGATGAGATTTTATGTCACATTGACAGACAAACTAAAATTGTGTCAAATGAAGGGACAACCTTCATTTGAGAAAATGCCTTAGTACTACTGAGCTTTGGGCAAGTTGCAGGGAATTTTCTTAATTAGTAGTCGATAGGGGAGGATGCAGTCCATTGTAGGTGATGCAGCCATTCATGGTGACCCTGGGTTCCTCAGCAGAGCAACCTGAGCAAGCCACGAGGAGGAATCCAGTAAGCAGCATTCCTCCATGGCCTCTGCTCAGCTTCTGCCTCTGGGTTCCTTCTCTGTTTGAATCCCAGGCCTGACTTCCCTCAGTGATGGACTGTTACATGGAAGTGTAAGGACAATAAATTTTCCCATTCTTTCAAGTTGCTTTTGTTCATGTTTTATCAAAGCAACAGTAATCCCAAATAAGACACATCCTTTACCTTCCTCTTTCTCTTTATTCCCTGTATCTCACTGAGTTTACCTTCTATTAACCTACTACAGTTGTGTTCATGTTTATATCTTCATGTTTAAGTTATAAGCGTTATGAATCACAGGGTACGTGTAATTCTTTTGCTTCTAAGCCATATGTCCCCTCTGCCTCATTGTCATGGGTCACCTTCCACTCTAAATTCTCTGTATCTGCTATTAAATGTAGGGACCTGGATATCTCACTCAATACTAAAGAAGTACAATTGTTTGTTGAATGATTCTATCTTCCAAGTTTTTATCTCATGTTTATGAGTAAATATAACATGTAAGAAATGGGAAACTCAGGCCCAAGGCAAGCAATATGCTAACTAATGCCATCCTTTCATTCTCTAAAACCAAACTGATCAACTGCTTTTGGAGGCCATGTAATAGTAGGGTATTACAGTGCTATAGACCAGATACAGTTTTTCATGTTGTGTCTGTGTCTTCTTTCAGGTATAATATCCTCTTCATGGACTCTCCCTTATCATCAGTTATTTTTCTATTGTTGTAATAAACAACATGACCAAAGCAACTTTTAAGAAAGGCATCATTGGGGCTTTCAAAGATTAGAATACATGACAGCAGAATGAAGGCAGCAGGCAACAGTCCTAGTAGTAGCTGGAGCCCAACTCAGGGCTCACATTTCCAACTCTATGTGTGTGTGTGTATAAATATGTATGTATGTATGCATGTATGTGTAGCATGTGTGTGTCATTAATGGAATTACAGATGTCTGAGAATCATCAAACAACATCTTGGAATCAAACCTGAGTCTTTTCCAAGAGAAAAAAATATTCTTAACAATTGACCTGACACTTTACCCCTAAACCTTTCTGTTTTAATATTTATACTCTTTTACCTTCTCCAGTCCTCTTTCCTCTCCACATTTACCATCCCTCCCCAATCCAGCTTTCCTTCTCCTTCTCTCTATCCTCTCCTTTCTTTCCTTTTTCCACCTCATCTTCTCCATTTCCTTTCATTTTCTTCTTTCTTCTGTTTCCTTTTCCATCTTTTTCTGCTGTTGTTGATCAGAATGTTTATTATTTCCTTAGGATTGTTTTCAAAAGTTTGAGGTTCTATCTTGAGCCCCCCACCCCCCCAAGAAATTGCTTATTTTCTTGGATGATCGTTTGGCTGTAGATTTAACCTGGATGCTCTCACACCCAGAACCCAGGCTATTTCCTTTCTTATTTGGTGGCTACTTTGCATAGATCCTTACAAGCCAGCCCATCTGCTCATATTTTATAAACCAGGCCTTTGCAGTGAGAACTGAAAAGCATCAGACAGGCAGTGGCACGAAGATGGACTCACAGACCCAGGTCTTCATATTCCTGCTCCTCTGGATGTCTGGTGAGACATTAAAGACTGTTGGAATATCATCAAAGTAATTCATTTGTAGAGAAACAACTAATTACTATTGGAATCCAATAGTATGCAGGCAATGCCATTGGAAAAGGCATTTTGATCCTAACATTTGCATCAGGAATTCGTTTTGTGTATATGTGAATACTCATTGTCTTTTTCTGATTGCAGGTGCTGAAGGGAACATTGTGATGACCCAGTCTCCTGAAATCATGTCCACATCTGTAGGAGACAGGATCACCTTAAACTGCAAATCCAGTCAGAATGTGGGTAGTAGTGTAGATTGGTACCAACAGAAACCAGGGCAGCCTCCTAAACTGCTAATCTATAGTGCATCCAATCGATACACTGGGGTCCCTGATCGCTTCACAGGGAGTGGATCTGGGACAGATTTCACTCTCAGCATCAGCAGTGTGCAGGCTGAAGACCTGGCAGATTACTACTGTCAGCAGAGTAACAGCTATCCTCCCACAGTGCTTCAGCCTCTAACACAAACCTCTTCTAGAGTCTCAGCAGCTGCCTGCACCACACACAGCCCTGTGCCTGCACACTTCCCCTTCTGCCTGAAATCTGCTATGCATGACTAATTGATGAAATGTTCAGCAGAAAATTAATAAAGAGGTGGCCTCCTTCTTGTATAGTTTTGGCAGTACAGGTGCATATAGATAAAAAGTGAGAAGCTAAGTTAAGAGATTTAGAAGTTGTGGTGTTGCACTGAGAGGATACAGTACAAGTAAGAAGCACCAGTGAAATTTACAGTGTCATGCTGGCTTTACATATGTCCATGTTATGCCTTCAGGATATGATGAATCTGTCTAAAATAGGACAGAAGTTGAAATCATTTACTTTGAATACAGCATCATGAGTTTATTAGTTTAGATTAAGAATTCTCAAGCTTTCATAAGTTAAATCTATGAAAAATATTGTCCATTTCATTTAGATTTTCAAATTTTGTGGTGTATAGGTTCTTGACGTCAGACCTACTGATTCTTTTAATTTCCTCAGTGTCTGTCATGATGTCCCCATTTTTGTTTATGATTTTGCTGATTTGGATAGTGTCTCTCTCTGCCTTTTAGTTAGTCTAAAGATTCTTCTATGTTGTTGATTTTCTCAAAGAACCAGCTCTTGGTCTAATTTAGTCTCTGAATTGTTTTTTTTTTTTATATAATAAACCCTTAATTACTGCAAGTATAGATGGCTGTATAAACATGAAATCCCAGGATTGCATTATCAGCACACAGAAAGATGAGGAACTCTGGGAAACTGCTCATGTGTTATGCTTTGGTCTATATGTCTGTGTCTACTGCATATATGGATCTGATATTTATTTATTTATTTATTTATTTATTTATTTATTTATTACAGTTTATTCACTTTGTTTCCCAGCTATGTCCCCCTCCCTCATCTTCTCCAAATACCATCCTCCCTTCCTCTTCTCCTCTCATGCCCCTCCCTCAGTTCACTGATAGGGTTGGACCTTCTCTTCTTCCATCTGACCCTATCCTATCAGGTCTCATCAGGACTGGCTGCATTGTCTTTTTCTGTGGTCTGTTATGGCTGTTCACTATCCCCTCATGAGAAGATGAACAGTGAACCATCCACTGAGTTCATGTCAGAGACAGCCCCTCTTGCCCTTATTAGGAACCCACTTGTAGCCTGAGCTCTCATGGCCTACATCTGTTCAGGGGTTTTAGTTTATTTCCATGCATGGTCCTTGGTTGGGTTGTCAGTCTCAGAAAAGACCCCTTGATTTTTTGGTTCTCTTGTTCTGCACTTTTTCTTCAAACAGGTTTAGTGTGTCTGGTGTTCTGTTGAGGTCTTTGAACCATTTGGAGTTTAGTTTTGTGCAGGGTGATGAATATGCATCTATTTGCATTCTTCTATATCTACATATCCAGTTAGACCATCAGAATTTTTTGAAGATTCTATCTTTTTTTCCATTGTATGTTTTGTTATTCTTTGTCCAAAATCAGGTGTCCATCGGTATGTGGGTTTATTTCAGGGTCTTCAATTCAATTCCATTGAACCACCATTCTGTTTCTATACCAGTACTATGAAGTTTTTATTAGGCTGGTCTATAGTACAGCTTGAGATCAAGAATAGAGATACCTCCAGAAGATCTTTTATTGTACCGGTTTGTTTTAGCTCTTCTGGGTTTCTTGTTATTTCCCATAAAGTTGAGAATTTTTCTTTCAAGGTCATTAAAGAATTGTGTTGGTAATTTGATGGGACTTGCATTAAATCTGTAGACTACTTTTGGTAAGATGGCAATTTTTGCTAAGCTAATTCTGCTAAGCCAATAGCATGGAAATTCTTCCATCTTCTGATAGGTTCTTCAATTTATTTGTTCAGAGACTTGAAGTTATTTTGATTTGCTTCGTTAGAGTTACAGCAAGATACTCTATGACTTTTGTGTCCTTTGTGAAGGGTGTTGTTTCCCTAATTTCTTTTTCAGCCCATTTGTCTTTTGTATACAGGATGGACTTTGATATTTTGACTTAATTTTGTGTACAGCCACTTTGCTGAAGGTGTTTTTCATCTGTAAGTTTTCCCCTGTAGAGTTTTGGGGTGACCTGCCCTTTGTAGAGAATGGGGTGTTGAAGTCTCCCACTATTAATGAGTGGGAATCTATGGATGGCTTCACTTTTTTTAATGTTTCTTTTACAAATGTGGTGCTCTTGTATTTGGGGTATAGATGTTCAGAACTGTAATGTCTTCTTGATGGAATTTTCCTTTGATGAATATGAATGACCTTCCCCTTCTCTTTTGATCAATTTTCATTGAAAATATATTTTATTAGATATTAGAATAGCTACTCCTGCTTGCTTCTTGGGTCCATTTGCTTGGGAAACTGTCTTCCAGCCCTTTACTCTCAGGTAATATCTATCTTTGTGATTTAGGTGTTTCTTATATGAAACAGATTTTTGGATCTTGCTTATGTATCCATTCTGTTAGTCTGTGTCTTTTTCTTAGAGAGCTGAGTCCATTGATGTTGAGGCACATTAATGACCAGTGTCTGTTAGATCCTTTCATATTGATGTTGACTGTGGTAGTGTGTTCGTGTTCTTGCCTACTTTCAGTTTTTCTGAAGTGAGGTCATTTTTTCCTGTGTTTTTCTGAATGTAGTTAGCTTTCCTGGGTTGTATTTTTCCTTCTAGTATGTTCTTTAACACTGGATTTGTGGGTAGCTATTGTTTAAATTTTTTTTTGTCATTGAATATCTTGTTTTCTCCATCTATGAGTACTTAGAGTTTTGCTGGGTATAGTAGCCTGGGCTGACATCAATGTTCTCTTAGTGTCTGCATGATATCTTTCCAGGCTCTTCTGGCTTTCATAGTCTCTGTTGAGAAGTCAGATGTGATTCTGAGGTTTGCCATTACATGTTACTTGGCCTTTTTCTCTTGCAACTGTTATTATTATTATTTTGTTTTGTATACTTACTGTTTTGAATATTAGGTTCCAGGAGGATTTTTCTTTTCTGGTCTAAGGTATTAAGGGTTCTTTGGGCCTCTTGTGTTCTTCTAGGCCTTTCCTTTAAGTTGGAAAAATTTTCTTCTATGATTTTGTTGAAAATCTTTTCTAGGCTTTGGAGGAGGGAATCTTCTTGTTCCTCTATTCATATTATTGTTAAGTTTTGTCTTTTCACATTGTCTTGGAATTTTGGGACCGTTTGTGTCAGAAAAATTTTCAGACTTAATGTTTTCTTTGATGGATACATCGATTTCTTCCATTGTATTTTCCACACCTGAGATTCTTTCTTTCATCTCTTGTATTCTATTGGTTATGTGTACCTCTGAAGTTCCTGTTTTATTCCCTAAGTTCTTTCTCTCCATGATTTCCTCCCTTTTTGTTTTCTTTAAGTTTTACTATTCTATCTTCTGATCTTGAGCCATTTTGTTGATTTCCTTCAACTGTCTGACTGTAGTTTTCCTTCAGGCCTTTCAGCTGTCTATATAACATTCTTCTGTTTTTTTTTTTTCTTTCAGTGATTTAATTATTTCTGAGACTCATAACCAAACCTTGGGCAGAGTGTAGAGAATCATATGAAAGAAGGGTGAGTTGTATGACCTAGAGAAGACAGGAGCTCCACAAGACAAAATATATCAGGGCACGGGGGCTCTCTATGGGACTGTTTCTCCAACCAATGATCATGTATGGAGATAACCTAGAACCCCTGCTCTGATGTAGCCCAGGGCACCTCAGTAACCAAGTGGGTTTTCCTAGTAGGGGTACAGGAAATATTTCTGATATGAACTCAGTGACTGGCTCCTTTATATCCCCACAACCCTCTGAGGAAGGAACAGTCTTGCTAAGCCACAGAGGAGGTCATGGCAACCTGTTGTGAAGAAACCTGATTAGCTTAAGTTCAGATGGAAGGGGAAGAGGCCCTCCCCTAGCAGCTGACTTGGAGTGGGGCAGGGAGGCGATGAGAGAGAGAGGGTCGGTTTGGCAGGGAATGAGGGAGGAGGCTATGGCTGGGATACAAAGTCAATAACCAGTGATTAATATAAGAAATAAAAATTAAAAATTAAAAATTTATTTCCTCTCTGAAGGCCACAAACTATTTGGCTGCATCTTCCCGTGTTTCTTACAAATGGCCATAGTCTGTTTTTCTTTCATCTTCCTCTATTTCTTTAAGGATGGCCATAATCTGTTTTACTTTATCTTCCTCTAATCTTTTATGCCTTTTATTTGTTTCCTCTATTTTCTTCTTCATAAGCATAGATGTAAGTTCTTCTTTTTGAATTTCATTAATGCTGGGGTGTCCAAGGCTGTTTGCTCTTGGATATGTGGTTTTGAAGATGCCATATTGCTCTGTATTCTGTTTGTTGAGATTTTATGCTGTACTCTACCCATTGAGCTATCTTAGGTGTTGGATGTTAGTTTTTTGGTGCTTCATGGAATCCTGTGGTTGGGAGAATCCCCTTGGCAGAACATTGATTTTTTCCTAAAGAAGGCCTCCTCAGCTTTTTGGCTATCATCACTGAATGGCTGTGTTTCTCAGGAATTGCCACAGCTCACCTCAGACATGTAGACCTGAGCAGTAATTGTCATCTTTGTTAGTCAGGGGGGCTCTCCTCTCTCCTGGAGAAGTCCTGGAGACAGCTGCCCTGCTGCTGTTTCTTGATCTCAATTTAGTGAGCTGATGATGTTGTACTTATATTCTTTTCTAGGAACAGCCTTCTTTAAGTACCTGGGCTTCCCACTATTTGTTCAGTTTAGGTAGGAATAACTGGTTGTCCCTTGGAGCATTATCTTTGGGGCTGATATCGGGGATTCCAGGCTTCTGTAGTTCTGAGGTTGGAGGTCTGTGCCCTAGTACCCAAGTGGTAATCAGTGTCATATGAGCACAGCTCTCAAGTGTGCAGCAGGAGTCTAGAGGCTAGAACCTGTGAGGACCTAGAAACTTTTCCACAGCTGGATGTCCTGAGATGGGACCAGATGTCCCCCCACCCCCCCACCATGGAGTTTCCTTCCAACAGGGAGACCCAGTCTGTGGTGTTTTAGGTTCCAAAGTTCCATCTGGGATGGCATGTAGAGTGCACAGGCAAAGGCAAGTGGTGGCTCCAAGGTGGCTCCTGGGCGCCTGCAGGGGCCTGGGACCTTTTCTGTGTGTGTGTGTGTGTGTGTGTGTGTGTGTGTGTGTGTGTGTGTGTCTCTCTCTCTTTCTCTCTCTTTCTGTGCCTGTGTGTGTGTTGAGGGTGTCAGCTGAGTGCCCCAAGCTGGGACACGCTGTTTCCCTCACTGTAGTGTTTTCTCATGACAGTGAACCCCAGTCTGTGCTGCCCTGGGACACAGTTCTGTCTGGGATGGAGAGTCAGGCATGCAGCAGGTCTCTGGGTTGATGGCTGAGTGTCTCACTCTGGGCTGGTGGTTATGAGCCCAGTGATCCCTGGGACCATTCATTTCCAGGTATTGCCTGGGTGAGCTGAGGTCTGTCTCCATTGCTTCCTTCTCTCAACTGGAAATCCCAGTCTCTGGTTTTTTGGTGCCCACAGTTCAGCCTGAGAGGGTGATCAGGAAATGCAGGCATGTGGCTCTGGGCTGGTGCCTGAGTGCCTGCTGGGACCCAGGAACTCTTCTGGCTTTTAGCTGGTTGACCTGAAATTGGACTCGATTTCTTCCCACACCATGGGCTTTCTTCACCTGGGAATCACAATTGCTGGTATTTTAGGGCCCAGAGTTCATTCTCTTGGTCACTGTGCTGGCACTGCTCCTGCTCCTTTGTCATAGTGTCCTCCCAGCAGTGCCATCTTGGCTCTCCTGGCTACTATTTCTTAATTTATCCCCAGCACAGGTTTAGGCCTTGGTCTGTAAAGTTTTTCATTAAATGAGGTAAACTAATAACGTGGAACCAGACAAAATAGTCATCATGTTTCCCTGTTGGGGTCATTTCCACCTGAGCAATTATTTTCCATTAGTATTAGGTGAAATTAGCAAGTTGCACAATCTTGTGAGAAACTCTTGTATAATGTTATTTACATGTTTCCTAGTCTCCTCTAGTAATGTTCAAAAGCACTCACTCTTCACTGTCTCTCTGCATCCTTGGATGAAACAGGTTGTGTGAGAAAGAGTATAATTAGGTGGTTCTCTCTCTTTTTGGATTCAACTTCCTGAGGCTCCTTCCAGTGTGAAAAGAAGTGGTGGCTGGATGTTCTCCTCCAATATCCATGAATTAATTAGGCCCAGGTAGTTGGATAGGTTTTGAGTACTAAGCTTTATTTACCCCTTGTTGAATGGGCTTTTAAGTTCAATAGGAGTGTGTGTGCCATTATTCCACCCTCAGTGGTATCATGTATGCTGGTCATTGTTTTAGTTCATAGGAATTATGACTGGAAATGAACTTTTTTAAAGTATTTATTTACTTTTAATTTGTATACATGGGTGTTCTTCTGCCTGCTTGAATGTGTGTAATCCGTGTCAGTTTCATATGAGCACTGAGGTTGTTAGGTCTCCTGGACCTGGAGTTACAGATAGTTATGAGCTGCCATGTGGAAACTAAGAATTGAACCCAGGTCCTTTGAAAGAGCAGCCAGTGCTCCTAACCATTGAGCCATCTCTCCAGTCCCCTGAAAATGATTATTGATTCCACTCCTCCTTTGGAAGCTTGTATGGTGTCTTCTGGTACTATGAAAGGTAGTCCTCAGAGAGTGCATATTATGGTCACTTGAGTCTTCCAGGTCCTTTTACCAAAGTGCAATAGGGATTTATCTTCTACTACCTCTGGGTGACACCCTAGGGAAACAATAGTACCCTACACTATAAAGAGAAAATTTCCATCCACTTATAAGTGAGTATATACCATGCATGTCTTTTTTTTGGTTTGGGTTACCTCACTCAGTATGATATTTTCTATAGTTCCATCCATCCATCTGCATATTTCTTGAAATCTTTGTTTTTAATAGATGAGTAGTCTTCCATTGTGTAAATGTGCCATTTTTCTTTCTTTCTTTATTGTTTTTTTTTTTCTTTTTGTTGTTGAGTGGCATCTGAGTTTTTTCCAGTTTTTGAATAAATCTGCTAGAAACACAGTTGAGCAAGTGTCCTTGTAGTATGGTGGAGCTTCTTTTGGGTATATGCCCAGGAGCGGAATAGCTGGTCTTGAGGTAGAACTATTCCCAGTTTTCTGAGAAAGCACCAGATTGATTTTCACAGTCATTGTACAAGTTTGCACTCCCAACTACAACCTTGCCATTATGTGCTGTCCCTTTATTTTTTTTTAGATGATAAAATTTTATTTTTTTAGGTTATAAAATCTTTTTTAATTTATTTATTTTTTAATTATTTATTTATTTTTTAAATTTTAATCACAAGACATTCACTTGTATCCCAGCCATAGCCCCCTCCGTCTTTCCCTCCTGATCCCAGTCTCTCTCCCTCATCTCCTCCCTGCCCTCTTCCAAGTCCACTGATAGGGGAGGTCTTCCTCCCCTTCCATCTGACCCTAGCTTATCAGGTATCTTCAGGACTAGCTGCAATGTCCTTATCTGTGGACTAGAAGCCTGTTTCTCCCTCAGGCTGGAGGGAAGCTCAATGAGCCAGTCACTGAGTTCATGTCAGAAATAATTCTTGTCCCCCTTACTAGGGAACCTGCTTGGATACTGAGATACCATGGGCTACATTTGATCAGAAGTTATAGGTTATATCCATGCATGGTCCTTGGTTGGAGAAACAGTCTCATAGAAGCCTCCTGTGCCCTGATATATTTGGTCTTTATGGAGATCCTGTCCCTTTTAGGTCTTACTAACTCCCTTTTCTTTCATATGATTCGCTGCACTCTGCCAAAGGTTTGGTTAAGAATCTCAGCATCTGCTTTGATACACTGCTAGGTAGAGTTTTTCAGATGCCTTCAGTGGTAGGCTCCTGTCCTGTTACTTGTTTTCTCCTACTTTCAATGTTGATCCCCGTTGTATTTCTAGGTGAGGATTGATCATCTTACCCCTGGTCTTCTTTCTTGTTTATCTCATTTAGGTGTACAAATTTTAGTATGTTTATCCTATCTTATAGGTCTAGTACCCACTTCTAAGTGAATATATACCATGTGTGTCTTTCTGCTCCAGGGATCCCTCACTCAGGATAATTTTTTTCTAGATCCCACCATTTACCTGCAAAATTCATGTTTTGCTTGTTTTTAATTGCTGAGTAGTATTCCATTGTGTAAAAATACCACAATATTTGTATCCATTCCTCCATTGTTGGACATTTGGGTTGTTTCCAGGTTCTGGCTATTATGAATAAAGCTGCTACAAACACAGTTGAGCAAATGTCCTTGTTGTGGGCTTGAGCATTTTTTGGATATATGCCTAGGAATGGTATAGTTGGATCTT
>REGO01001425.1:0-25460 GCA_010120015.1 Rhombomys opimus | reverse complement strand
ATTTATTTCTAATATCAGAGATCAGACCTCTACTCTTGCCTGACACGTCTAAAACAAAAAGGGGAAACTGTAGAGAGCTGCGTGATTTAAGTTTTAGTAATGTTTCGTTGATGAATATAGGCACTCTTGTATTTGGGGCATAGATGTTCAGAATTGTGATGTCCTCTTGGTGGATTTTTCCTTTGATGAGAATGTAGTGTCCCTACTCATCTTTTTTGATTAATTTTGGTTGAAAGTCTATTTTATTAGATATTAGGATAGTTATCCCAGCTTGTTTTCTGGGTCTGTTTGCTTAAAAGTCTTTTTTCCAGGCCTTTACTCTGAGGTAGTATTTATCTTTGTTGCAGAGGTGCATTTCTTGGATGCTACGGAATGTTGGATCCTATTTCAGCACCCATTCTGTTAGTTTGTGTTTTTTTATTGGAGAGTTGAGAACATTCATGTTGATAGATAATAGTGACCAATGAATGTTAGTTCCTTTTATGTTGGAGTCAGTGGTCTTACTGTGTTTCATTGCTTGTTTTCTTTTCCTTTTTGTTGAAATATTATCTGTATGCTATGTTTTGTTGGCTGAAGTTGTTTTCATTGGATTGGAGTTGTCCTTCTAGTATCTTCTGTAGGGCTAGTTTGCTGTGTAGATATTGCATAAATTTAGTTTTGTCATGGAATATTTTGTTTTCTCCATCTATGTTGATTGAAAGCTTTGCAGGGTATAGTAGTCTGGGTTGGCATCTGTGGTCTCTTAGAGTCTGCATGACACCTGCCCAGGCCCTTCTGTCTTTCATAGTTTCTTATGGGAATTCGTGTGGAATTCTGATAGGTCTATGTTTATATGTTACTTGGCGTTTTTCCCTTGCTGCTTTTAATATCTTTTATTTATTCTGTAGATTTAGTGTTTTGACTGTGATGTGGCATGATGTGTTTCTTTTCTGGTCTAGTCTATTTGGCATTCTGTAGGCCTCTTTTATATTCATGGACAACTCTTTGTTTCTGGACCTTGGAGCCTGAGTCTTCCTTTTCATTGATTTCTATTATTTTTAGATTTTGTCTTTTCATGGCGTCCTTGATTTCTTGGATATTTTGTGTTTGGGACTTTTCTGATTTTACTCTTTCTTTGAGAGAAGTATCAATTTCTGTTAGTGTATCTTCAGCACCAGAGAGTCTCTGTTCCACCTATTTTATTCTGTTGGTGATGCTTATGTTTGTGGTTCCTTATCTTTTCTCTAAGTTCTCAAGCTCCAAGGTTTCTTCAGTTTGTGTTTTCTTTATTTATTCTAATTCTGTTTTCATGCCTTGCACCATTTTCTTCATGTGTTTGAATGTGGATTCCTGTCTCTACAATGGTCTCTATTTTTTTGTTCATTTCCTCTCTATATGCCACTAATTGTATCTCTACTTGTGCCTCTATTTGTTTGGCCATATTTGCCTGTATTTCTTTAAGAATTTTGTTCATTTCCTCTTTTTTGTCTCCAATTGACTGCCCAAATCTTTGATAGATTTATTCATTTCCTCTTTAACTGTCTGAATTTGCATGGCCATTGTTCTGAGAGAGTTGTTTGTTTCCTCTTCATGAGCCTCAAATAATTGGGTAAACATAGCTTTAAAGTCATTTTCCTGTGCTTCAGATGAATTGGAGTATCCATCAATTTTGGAGGTTGCTGGTGAAGCCATGATGTCCTGATAAATGTTGGATGTGTTCTTTCATCTACTCCTGGCCTTTGGTTTATCTGAAACCTTCCCTGTTTGTTTCTGGATTCTGCAGTTCAGACTGGCACTTTCTCTCTCTGGTGTCTAAAGAGTTCTTCAGGAAGCTCAGAGAGATCCTATGGCCTCAATGTGTGTGTTGGTGCACTAGCTGTACCTGTGGGAAAAGTACCTTTGTGCAAAAGTACAAATGTGTGTGTGTGTGTGTGTGTGTGTGTGTGTGTGTGTGTGTAAGTGTGCCTTGAGGAACAGAGTGATAGAGAATGTTGAACCCTTGAGTATGTGGGAGGGGCTCTGCCTTGAAGGCTTCTAGGAAGCTACTTGTGCATGCACTGTACGTACAGTAGGCACTGTTGATGGTCACGGCACAATTTCCGGCATTATCTGCCTTAACTCAGCAGTTGGACTCACAGAGCAGGGGCTTCAATGTCCCAAATGACCTTCTGTTTTCCACAGTGGGTATGTGGGTGGGAGGGGTCTGATGCCTGGCTTCTAGTTTAGAAGGACCCTGGATCTGGGGCTCTGCAGACACTCAAGAGTGCACTCACTCTCAAGCAGGTCACATTGGCAAGAATCGGCTTATACTTATGTTTATTATATCTTGTAGGTCTATATAAGTGACTATATGCCATGTTTGTCTTTCTCCTTCTGGGATACTTTACTCAGAATGATCTTTTCGAGATCCCACCATTTGCCTGCAAAGTTCATGATTTCCTCATTTTCAATTGCTGAATAGTATCCCATTGTGTAAAAATACCACAATTTTTGTATCCATTCCTCCATTGATGGACATCTGTGTTGTTTCCAGGTTCTGGTATTACAAATAAAGCTGCTACAAACATGGTTGGGCAAATGTACTTGTTGTGTACTTGAGGAAATTTTGGGTATATACCTAGCAGTGGTATAGCTGGTCTTGAGGAAGCACTATTCCTAATTGTCTGAGTAAGCGCCAGATTGACTTCCAAAGTTGTTGTGCCAGTTTACATTCCTACCAACAATGGAGGAGGGTTCCCCTTTCTCCACAACCTCTCCAGCATGTGTTGTCACTCACATATACTTATTATATATAATATATTTTATATTATGTATTATAGATAAGGTCTAATATAAATATTATATATTACATTATAATTACATATGTTAAACATATAATTAATGTATAGACAATGACTATACTGCTTTATCTTTGTATTCTCAATTATTGGTTACAAAATACGTTGTGGACAACAAAATTCATGGATTCTATTATGATGGAATATATATGTATGTGTATAAATATACATACTTAAAATCATATCTAGCTTAATTTAATACTTATTAAAAATGTATACTCTGTATAATATTTTGTTTTTGGAAATTAAAAAATCTTGCCATCTGGACAATATATACGTGAATTTTTATGATTTTTGTGTTTTTTCCTTTTTAAAAACTTACTTATTTTTAATAATAATTTTTATTTTTTATATTATTCACAGGCTATTTACTTTGTATCCCTGCTGTAGCCCCCTCCCTCATTCCCTCCCAATCCCACTCTCCCTTCCTCATCTCCTAAATGCCCCGTTCCAAGTCCAATGATAGGGGAGGACCTCCTCCCCTTCCATCTGATTCTAGCTTATCAGTTTTCTTCAGAACTGGCTGCAATGTCCTCTTCTGTGGCCTAGCAAGGCTGCTCCTCCCTTGGGGGTGGGGGTGGGGGTCGAAGAGCCAGCCATTGAGTTCATGTCAGAAATCAGTCCCTGTTCCCCATACTAGGGTACCCACTTAGATACTGAGCTACCATGGTCTATATCCGAGCAGGGGTTCTAGGTTATTTCTATACATGGTCCTTGATTGGAGGAACAATCTCATAAAAGACCCCTGTGCCCAGATATATTTGGTCATTGTGGAACTCCTATCCTCTTCAGGTCTTATTAACTCCCCCTTCCTTCTTTCGTATGATTTCCTGCACTCTGCCAAAGGTTTGGTTATGAGTCTTAATATCTGCTTTGATACAGTGCTAAGTAGACTTTTTCAGAGTCCCTCTGTGGTACGCTCCTGTCCTATTACTTGATTTTTCCTACATCCAATGTCCATCCCTTTTGTCTTTCAAAGTGATGATTGATCATCTTACCCCAGGTCCTCTCTCTTGTTTATCTACTTTAAGTGTATAGATTTCAGTATGTTTATCCTATCTTAAAGGTCTATAAAGTTGTGTATGCACCATGTTTGTCTTTCTGCTTTTGGGATACCTCGCTCAGGATGATCGTTTCTTTGTCCCACCATATGCCTGCAAATTTCATGATTTCCTCATTTATAATTGCTGAGTAGTGTTCCATTGTGTAAAAGTAGCACAAATTCTGTATCCATTCCTCAAATGAAGGACAGCTAGGTTTTTTTTTTATTAGTTAGAGTTATTCCCTTTGTATCCCAACTGTAGCCCCCTCTCTCATCCCCTCCCAATCCCACCCTCTCCCTCTTCTCCACCCATGCCCCTCTCCAAGTCCACTGATAGAGGAAGACCCCCTCCCTTTCCATCTGATCCTAGTCTATCAGGTCTCATTAGGACTGGTTACACTGTATTCCTCTGTGGCCTGGTAAGGCTGCACCTACATATGGGGAAGGTGATCAAAGAGAAGGTATTACAGTTCATGTGAGAGACAGTTCCTTTTCCCATTACTAGGAAACCCACTTGGAGACTGAGCTTCTATGGGCTACATCTGTGCAAGGAAGGGTTCTAGGTTATCTCCATGAATGGACCTTGGTTGGAGTATCAGTTTCAGAAAAGATCTCTGTGCTCAGAATTTTTTTCTGTTCTTCTTGTGGAGCTCTTTTTCCCTCCAGGTCTTTCTATATTCCCCTTCTTTATGAGATTCCCTGTACTCTACCCAATGTTTTGCTATGAATTTCAGCCTCTGCTTTGATACCCTGCAGGATAGAGTCTTTCAGAGTCTCTCTGTGGTAGTCTCCTGTCCTGTTCCATTTTCTCCCTGTGCTGATGTCTGTCCTGCTTGCCTTTCTGAATGAGAATAGATAATGTTACCCAGGGTTCTCTTTCCTGAATACCTCATTTAGGTGTACAGATTTTAGTATGATTCTCCTGTATATATGTCTAACACATATTTATAAGTGAGTATATAGCATGTGTCTTTCTGCTTTTGGGATACCTCACTCAGGGTGATATTTCTAGATCTCACCATATTCATGCAAATTACATGATTTATTTGTTTTTAATTATTCCATTGTTTAAATGTACCATGATTTTTGTATCCATTCCTCAACTGAGGCACATCTCGGTGGTTTCTTTGGCTATTACAAAAAAAAATGTGCTACGAACTTGGTTGAACAAATGTCCTTGAAATATACTTGAGCATCTTTTGGTTATATGCCTAAGAGTGGAATAGATGAATCTTGAAGTAACACTATTACTAATTGTCTGAGAAAGGACCAGATTGATTTCCAAAGTGATTGTACATGTTTACATTCCCACTAGCAAAACAGGAGGCTTCCCATTTCTCTACATTCTCTCCAGGTTGTATTGTCACGAGTTTTGATCTTAGCCATTCTGATGGTTATAAGGTGAAATCTCAGAGTCATTTTGATTTGCATTTCTTTAATAACTCCACTTGTAGGGGAAGTCTTCTTTCCTTCCTTCTGATCCTAGTCAATTAGGTCTCATCAGGAGTGGCTGCATTGTCTTCCTCTGTGGCCTGGTAATGCTGCTTCCCCCTCAGGGGGAGGTAATTAAAGAGTAGGCCAATCAGTTCATGTCAGAGACAGTCCCTGTTCCTATTACAATGGAACCCACTTGGATACTGAGCTGCCATGGGCTACATCTGTGCAGGGGTCTTAGGTTATCTCCATGCATGGTCCTTGGTTGGAGTATCAGTCTCAGGAAAGACCCCTGTGCTCAGAATTTTTAGTTCTGTTGCTCTCCTTGTAGAGTTCCTGTCCTCTCCAGATCTTACTATTTCCCACTTCTTTCCTAAGATCCTACACTCTGCCCAAAGGTTGCCTATAAGTCTCAGCATCTACATTGATAGTCTCCAGGGCAGAGACTTTCAGAGGTCCTCTGTTTCAGGCTCCTGACTTGTTCCTTCTTTTCTCCTTCTTCTGATGTCTATCCTCTTTGCCTTTCTGGATAGGGATTAAGCATTTTAGCTAGAGTCTTCCCTCTTGATTAGTTTCCTTAGGTGTACAGATTTTAGTAGGCTTATCCTATATCATATGTTTATATGAGTGAGTATGTACCGTGTTCATCTTTCTGCTTCTGGGATAGCTCACTCAGGATGATCTTTTCCAGATCCCACCATTTACCTGGAAATTTCATGATTTCCCTGTTTTTTATTGCTGAGTAATATTCCATTGTGTAGATATACCACAGTTTGTGCATCCATTCCTCCACTGAGGGGCATCTGGACTGTTTCCAGGTTCTGGCTATTACAAATAAGGCTGCTACAAACATAGTTGAGCAAATGTCCTTATTGTGTATTTGAGACTCTTTTGGGTATATGCCTAAGCGTGGTATAGCTGGATCTTGAGGAAGTGCTTTTCATAGTTGTCTGAGAAAGCACCAGATTGCTTTCCAGAGTGGTTGTACAAGTTTACATTCCCACCAGCAGTGGAGGAGGGTTGCCCTTTCTCCACAGCCTCCCCAGCATGTGTTGTCTCTTGAGTTTTTGATCTTAGTCATTCTGATGGGTGTAAGGTGAAATCTTAGGTTCGTTTTGATTTGCATTTCGATGATGGCTAATGAGGTTTAGCATTTCTTTAAGTGTTTCTCTGCCATTCAATATTCCTCTATTGAGAATTCTCTTTTAAGCTCTGTACTCCATTTTTTTAATTGTATTACTTAATTTTTTGTTGTTTAACTTTTTAGTTCTTTATATATACTGGATATTCGTCCTCTGTCAGATATAGGGTTGGTGAAGATCCTTTCCTAATCTGTAGGCTGTCATTTTGTTCTCAGTACAGTGTCCTTTGCTTTACAGGAGCTTTTCAGTTTCATGAGGTCCCATTTATTGATTGTTGATTTTGATTGTTGATTTTAGAGCCTGTGCTGTTGGTGTTCTGTTCACGATAAATATTGTCTCCTTTATCAGGGAGGTCGAGGTTCTGCCCCAATTTTTCTTATAATAGGTTTAGGAAGTCTGGTTTTATGCTGATGTCATTGCTCCACTTGGACCTTAATTTTGTGCAGGGTGATAGGTATTTGCATTTTTCTACATGTAGATATCCATTTGTTGACGATGCTGTCTTTTTTTTCCCATTGAATAGTTATGCTTCTTTGTCAAAAATCATGTGTCCATTAGTTTGTGGGATTTTTTTTTTTTTGGTCTTCTATTCAATTATATTGATCCACCAGCCAGTTTCTATGCCAGTACCATGCAGTTTTTACTACTGTTGCTCTATAGTACAGCTTGGAATCAGGAATTGATATACCTCCAGAAGATATTTTATTGTAGAGGAATGTCAGTGAAACATTGTTAAAACTTAAGCCACGCATCTTTGATTAGAGTGGAGTATTTAAGTCTCCCACTATTAAGGACAGATCAAAAAAACAAAATAAACAAAGAAACAATGACACTAACAGGTGTCTTGAATCAAATAGACCTAATAGATGTATACATAACATTTCACCCAAACACAAAAGAATGTACTTTCTTCTAAGTACTTCATGGAACCTTCTAGAAAAATGACAATATATTTTGGCACAAAGCTAACTTCAACAGATACAAGAATATTGATATTATCCCTAGTATCATATCAGACCACCATGGCCGAAATCTGGACTTCAACAATAACAGAGATAGCAAAAAGCCTGCATACACATGGAAACTGAACAACTCTCTACTCAATGACAACTGGATCATGGAAGAAATAAAAATAGAATTTAGAGACTTCCTAAAATTCAATGACAATGAAGGTACAACTTACCCAAAATTATGGTACAAAATGAAAGCAGTGCTAAGAGGAAAATTCATAGAACTAAATGCCTTCAAAAAAATAATTTCAGCCCAGGCAACCTCCAGAAACTGATGCATCAATCAAGACCATGCATGGAGAGACCCAGACTCCCTGTTCAGATGTAGCACATAACAGCTCATTCTGGGTTTCTTGTTGTTCCGTAAGAAGTTGAGAATTTTTCTTTCAAAGTCTGTAAAGAATTGTGTTAGTAATTTGATGGGAAGTGCATGAAATCCATAGATAGCCTTTGGTAATGTGGTCATTTTTACTATATTGGTCCAGCCAAGCCATAAGCATGGGAAATCTTTCCATCTTCTGTTTATTACCTTATAGACTGGAAATTTTTTTTTTCATTCAAGTCTTTTACTTGCTTGGTTAGAGTCACCCCAAGGTATTTTATGTCCTTTGTGGCTACTGCAAAGGGTGTTATTTTCCTAAATTCTTTCTTAGCCCATATGTCTTTTGTATATAGAAGGAATATTAAGTTTTTGAGTTAATTTTGTATCCAGCTACTTTGCTGAAGGTTTTTGTCAGCTGTAGCAGTTTCCTGGTAGAATTTTTGAGGTCACTCATATACACTTTCATATCTTCTGCAAATACTTTGACTTCTTCCTTTCAAATTTGTCTACCCTTGATCTCCTTTAAACTGTTTTATTGCTCTAGCAAGGACCTAGAGAACAATGTTGTAGAGATATGGAGAGAGTGGGCAGTCTTGCCTTCTCCCTGATTTTAGTGAGATTGATATAAGTTTCTCTCCGTTTAGTTTGATGTTGGCTATAGGCTTGCTGTATATTGCCTGTGCTGTGCTTAGGTAAGTGCATTGTATCCCTAATCTCTCCAAGACTTTAAACATGAATGGGTGTTGGATTTTGTCCAATGCTTTCTCAGCATCTATGGAGATAATCACGTTTTTTTCTTTCAGTTTTTTTTTTAATGGTGGACAACATTGGTGGATTTCCATATATTGAACCACCACCACACACATGGGATGAAACCTACTTGGTCATATTGGATGATTACTTTGACGTGTTCTTAGATTCGGTTTGTCAGTATTTTTGCATCAGTTTTCATAAGTGAAAATTGGCCTGAAATTCTCTTTCTTTTTTGGGTCTTTGTGAGGTTTAGGTAACAAGGTGACTGTGGTTTCATAGAATGAGTTTGGTAATGTTCCTTCTGTTTCTAGTTCGTGGAATAGTTTGAAGAGTATTGGTGTTAACTCTTCTTTGAAAATATGGTATTATTCTTCATTGAAACAATCTGGTCCTGAGATTTTTTTTTTTTTTTTGTGGGGGGGGATAGGAAACTTTCGATGACAGCTTCTACTTCCTTAGGGGATATAGGGCTATTTAATTTATTTACATGGTTTTTGTTCAGCTTTGGTAAATGGAATCAATCAAGGAAATTGTCCATTTCATTTACATTTTCAAATTTTGTGCTGTATTGGCTTTTGGAGTAAGACCTAATGATTGTTTGGATTTCCTCAGTGTCTGTTGTTAAGTCCCCCTTTTCATTTCTGATTTTGTTAATTTGAATAGTTTCTCTCTGCCTTTTAGTTAGTTTTTCCTGAAAATAGTTTTTTAATTTTGTTTTTATTAATTACAATTTATTCATTTTGTATCCCCGATGTATCCCCATCCCCCCATCTTCTCCCAATACTATGCTCCCTCCCTCTTTTTCTCCTATACCCCTGCTCCAGTCCAATGATAAGGGAGGTCCTCCTCTCCTTCCATCTGACCCTAGTCTAAAATGTCTCAACAGGACTGCCTTATTTGTCTCCATCTGTGGACTGAAAAGGCTGCTCCTCCCTCAGGTAGAGGTGATCAAAGATCCAGCACCTGAGTTCATGTTAGACACAGCTCCTGTTCCCCTACTAGGGTAACCCACTTGGGACACAGAGCTGCCATGGGCTACTTATGTACAGGGCTTCTAAGTTATCTTCATGTATGGTCCTTGTTTAGAATATCAGGCTCAGAAAAGACCCCTGTGACCAGACTCTTTGGTTCTGTTGCTCTTCTTGTGGAGCTCCTGTTCCCTCCATGTTTTTCTTTTTTTTTTTTTCTAAATAAAGTTTATTTTTTCTTTATTTTTTAAAATTAATTACAGTTTATTTACTTTGTATCCCAGCTGTAGCCCCCTCCCTCATTCCCTCCCAATCCCACCCAACCTACCTCATCTACTTCCTGCCCCTCTCTAAGTCCACTGATGGAGGAGGTCCTCCTCCACTTCCTTCTGATCCTAGTTTATCAGAGGTCTTCAGGGCTGGCTACAATGTCCTCTTCTTTGGCCTAGGAAGGTTGTTCCTGCCTCAGGGTGAGGGAAGGTCAAAGAGCCTGCAGTTGAGTTCATGACTGAGACAGTCCCTGTTCCCCTAACTAGGGAACCCACTTGGATACTGAGTTGCGATGGGCTATAACTAGGCAGGGGTTCTAGGTTAAATCCATTCATGGTCCTTGGTTAGAGAAACAGTCTCATAAAACACCCCTGTGCCCAGATATATATTGGTCCTTGTGAAGCTCCTGTCCTCTCCAGGTCATACTATCTCCACCTTCTTTCATATGATTGTCTGAACTCTGCTCAATGTTTGGTTATGAATCAAAGCATCTGCTTGGATACACTGCTAGGAAGAGCCTTTCAGGGGCCCTCTGTGGTAGGCTCCTGTCCTGTACTTGTTTTTTCCTATTTCCAATGTCCATCTTATTTGTCTTTCTAAGAGAGGATTGATCATTTTGCCCCGTGTCTTCTTTCTTGTTTATCTTCTTTAGGTGCACATATTTTGGTATGTTTATCCTATCTTATAGGTATAGTACCCACTTATAAGTGAATATATACCATGTGTGTCTTTCTGCTTCTGGGATGTCTCACTCAGGATGCTCTTTTCTAGGTCCCACTATTTGCCTACAAAATTCATGATTTCCTCGTTTTTGATTGTTGAGTAGTATTCCATTGTGTAAAAATACCACAATTTCTGTATCTATTCTTCCGTTGATGCACATCTGCTTTGTTTCCAGGGTTTGGCTATTACAAATAAAGCTGCTACAAACATGGCTGAGCAAATTACTTATTGTGTACTTGAGCATCTTTTGGATATATACCTAGGGGTGGTATAGCAGGATCTTGAGGAAGCACTATTCCTAATTGTCTGAGAAAGTGCCAGATTGATTTCCAAAGTGGTTCTAAAATTTTACATTCCTATCAGCAATCGAGGAGTGTTCCCCTTTCTCTACAACCTCTCCAGCATGTGTTGTCAATTGAGGTTTTTATTTTAGCCATTTTGATTGGTGTAGGGTGAAATCTCAGGGTCTTTTGATTTGCATCACTCTGATGGTTAAAGAAGTTGAATATTTCTTTAAGTGTTTCTCTGCCATTCTGTACTCCTCTACAGAGAATTCTCTGTTTAACTCTGTACCCTATATTTTAATCGGATTGCTGGATTTGTGGCTTTTTAACTTTTTTAGTTCCTTATATATTCTGGATATCAGCCCTCTGTCAGATATAGGGTTGGTGAAGATCCTTTCTCAGTCTGTAGGCTGTCGTTTTGTTCTTACAAGAGTATCTTTTTCTTTACAAAAGCTTTTCATCTTCATGAGGTCCTATTTATTGATTGTTATCTTAGAGATGGTGGTGTTGCTGTTCTCTTCAGGAAGTTGTCTCCTGTGCCAATGAGTTCTAGGCTCTTCCCCACTTTTACTTCTAACTGATTTAATGTGTCTGGTTTTATGTTGAGCTCTTTGATCCACTTGGACTTTAGTTTTGAGCAGGGTGATTAATATTGATCTATTTTCATTTTTCTACATGTAAACATACAGTTGGACCAGCACCATTTATTGAAGATGCTGTCTTTTTTGGTTTTGGCTTCTTTGTCAAAAATCAAGTATCCATAGGTGTGTGGGTTTATTTCTGGGTCTTCTATTTGGTTCCATCCATCCTCCTTTCTGTTTCTTTGTCAATACCATGGAGATTTTATAACGATTGCCCTGTAGTATATCTTGAGATAAGGGATGGAAATGCCTCCAGTTTATCTGTTGTTTTACAGGATTGATTTGGAAATTCTGGGTTTTTTGTTTCTCCATATGAAGCTGATAATTTCTATCTCAAGGTCTATAAAGAATTGTGTTGTTATTTTGATGGGAATTGCATTGAATCTGTAGATTGTTTTTCTCAGAATAGCCATTTTCACTATGTTAATCTTACCAATCCATGAGCACAAGAGATCTTTCCATCTTCTGATATCTGCTTCAATTTCTTTTTTCAGAGCATTGAAGTTTTTTCAAAGAGGTCTTTAACTTCCTTGGTTAGAGTCACCCCAAGGTACTTTATGTTATTAGTGACTATTGTGTAGGGTGTTGTTTCCCTAATTTCTTTCTCAGCCCCTTTGGCTTATGATTTTTTTTAATTAATTTTGTATTCAGCCACTTTGCTGAAGGTGTTAATCAGCTGAAGGAGTTCTCTGGCTAAATTTTTGGGGTCACTCATGTCTACTATCATATCATATGGGAATAGTGAAACTTTGACCTCTTCCGTTCCAATCTGTATCACAATGATCTCCTTTGGTTGTCTTATTGCTCTATTTAGGACTTCAAGTACTATGTTGAAGAGATATGGAGAGAGTGGGCAGCCTTGCCTTGTCACTGATTTCAGTGGGATTAGATTGAGTTTCTCTCCATTGACTTTGATGTTGGCTGTAGGCTTGTTGTATATTGCCTTTACTATGTTTAGGTATGTGCTTTGTATTCCTGATTTCTCCAAGACTTTAAACATGAATAGGTGTCAGACTTTGTCAAATGCTTTTTCGGCATCTAAGGAGATAATCATGTTTTTTTTTTCTTTCATTTTGTTTATATGGTGGATTACATTGATGGATTTCCATATGTTGAATTGCCCTTGCATGCCTGGGATGAAGCCTACTTAGTCATGGTGGATGATATCTTTGATGTGTTCTTGGATTCGCTTTGCCAGTATGTTATGGAGTATTTTTGCATCAGTGTTCATAAGAGCGATAGGTCTGAAGTTGTCTTTTTTGGGGGGTCTTTCTGTGGTTTAGGTGTCAAGGTGACTACAGCTTCATAGAGTGAGTTTGGTAATGTTCTGTCTGTTTCTATTTTTTGGAATAGTTTGGAGAGAATTGGAGTTAGCACTTCTTTGAAGGTCTTGTAGAATTCTTCTCTGAAGCCATCTGGTCCAGGGCTTTTTTTGGAGGGGAGACTGTTGATGACTGCTTCAATTTCCTTCATGTCACATCATAGTCAAACCCTGAACCTACAGAACAAAGAAAAGTTATTAAAAGCAGGAAGGTAAAAAGTCCAAGTAACATATGAAGGTAAACCTAACAGAATCACACCAGATTTCTCAACAGAAACTATGAAAGCCAGATGGGCCTAGGCAGAAGTCATGCAGACCTTAAGGGACCACAGTTGCTAATCCAGACTACTATACCCAGCGAAGCTTTCAATCTACTTAGATGGATAATTCAAAATATTTCATGTCAAAACCAAATTTAAACAATATCTATACAGTAACCCAACCCCCCAGAAGTTACTAGAAGAAAACTTCGAAATCAATGAAAATTACTCCATCCAAGGAAACTTAGTACATAGATACCTACACAACAAAAAAATCAAAAGAATATAAGCAATGAAACACAGCAACACTGTCAACCCCACATCAAAAGAAAGTTACATTCGTTTCTCACTGGTATCTATTAACATCAATGGACTCAACTCTCTAATAAAAAGACACAGACTAACAGAATGGTTGAGGAAACAAGATCCAACATTCTGTTGCATTCAAGAAACACACCTATGCAACAAATATAAACACTACCTCAGAGTAAAAGGCTGGAAAAATGTTTTTCAATCAAACAGACCTAGAAAACAAGCTGGGATAGATATCCTAATATCAAATAAAATTATCTTTCAACCAAAATTAATCAAAAAATTTGAGGAAGGGCACTACATTTTCATCAAAGGAAAAATCCACTAAGAGGACATCACAATTCTGAACATACATGCCTCAAATACAAGAGTGCCTACATTCATAAATTAAACATTATTAAAGCTTAAATGATAGGTTGATCCCAATACCTTAATAGTGGGAGACTTCAACACCCCACTCTCACCAAGGGACAGATCATCTAGACAGAAACCAAATAGTGAAATAAAGGTACTTACAGAGACCATAAATCAAATGGACCTAATAGATGTCTACAGATCTTTTCACCCAGACTCAAAAGAACAAGCCTTCTTTTCAGCACCTCATGGAATCTTCTCCAAAATAGACCATATAGTTTTTCACAAAGTAAACCTCAACAGATACAAGAAGATTGAAATAATCCCCTGTATTCTATCTGACCACCATGGACTAAAGCTGGACCTCAACAGCAATCTAAATAATAAAAACCCTACAAGCACATGGAAACTGAACAACTTGATACTCAATGACAGCTGGGTTAAGGAAGAAATAAAGAAAGAAATTAAAGACTTTCTAGAATTCAATGAAAATAAAGGTACAACAAACCTAAACTTATGGAACACAGTGAAAGCAGTGCTCAGAGGAAAATTCATAGCACTAAGTACTTTCAAGAAGAAATTTGTAACATCTCATACAAGCAACTTAATGGTCCAACTGAAACCCTAGATAAAAAAGAAGCAGATACATTACCCAAGAGGAGCAGACAGCTGAAAATACTCAAACTCAGGGCTGAAACCAACAAATTAGAAACAAATAAAACTATTCAAAGAATCAATGAAAGAAAAAATTTGTTTCTTTGAGAAAATCAACAAGATAGACAAACCCTTATCCAAACTAACTAAAAGGCAGAGAGAAACTATCCAAATCAGCAATATCAGAAATGAAAAGAAAGGAGGACATAACTACAGACACTGGAGGAAATCCAAACAATCATTAGGTCATACTACAAAGGCCTATATGCCACAAAATTTGAAAATCTAAACGAAATGGACAATTTTCTTGATAGATTCCTTCTACCAAAATTAAGTCAAGATCAGGTAGAAAGACTGAATAGCCCTATATCCCCCTCCATGTAATTCTATCTCCCCCTTCTTTCAGAAGATTCCCTTCACTCTGCAAAATGTTTGGCTGTGAATCTCAGCATATGTTTTTATACCCTGCTGGGTAGACTCCTTCAGAGGCCCTCTGTGGTAGGTTCCTGTCCTGTTCCCTGTTTTCTCCTTCTTTTGATGTCCATCTCATTTGCTTTTCTGAATGAGGACTGAGCATCTTAACAGGGTGCTCCTTCATAATTAGCTTCCTCAGGTGTACAGATTTTAGTATGACTATCTTATAGTATATATCTAATATCCACTTACAAATGACTATATACCATATGTGTCTTCCTCCTTCTGGGATATCTCACTGAGGATGATCATTTCTAGATCCCACCATTTGCTTCCAAATTTCATGGTTTCTTTGTTTTTCATTGCTGAGTGGTATTCCATTGTTTAAATGTACCACAGTTTCTGTATCCATTCCTCAACTTAGAGACATCTGGTTTGTTTCCAGCTTCTGGCTCTTAAAGGGAGGAGCAGTCCTGTTAGGCCACAGAGGAGGGCTTTGCAGCCAGTCCTGAAGATACCTGATTAAACAGGATCAAATGAATGGGGAGGAGGTCCCCCCATCAGTGGACTTGGAAAGGGGCACGGTGGAGATGACGGAGGGAGGGAGGGACTGGGAGGGAATGAGGGATCGGGACACTGTTGGGAAACAGAGTTAATAAAATGTAACTGCTAAGGAAAAAATTTTAAAAATTAAAATAAAAATAAATAAATAAATAAATAAATGTGATAAAAAATATGCTACAAGCATGGTTGAGCAAATATCCTTGAAGTATATACTTAAGTATCTTTTGGATATATGTCTAAGAGTGGTATTGCTGGTTGTTGAGGTAGCACTAGTCCTAATTGCCTGAGAAAGCACCAGATTGATTTCCAAAGTGGTTGTACAAGTTTACATTCCCACCAGCAATATAGTATGGTTCCTCTTTCTCTACATCCTCTCCAGGATCAAAGACCTCAATATAAAAATGGACACACTAAACATGTTAGATGAAAAAAGTGGGCAAGAGCCTGAAAATCATTGGCACAGGAGACAATCTTCTGAACAGAATATCAACATCACAGGCTCTAAGATCAACAATCAATTAATGAGACCTCATGAATTCAAAACCTTCTCTAAAGCAAAAGATACTGTCATCAGAACAGAACAACAGCCTACAGATTGGGAAAGGATCTTCACCAACCCTATATCTGACAGAGGGCTAGTATCCAGAATATACAAAGAACTTAAGAAGTTAAAAAACAACAAATCAAATAACCCAATTAAAAATATGTTACAGGGCTAAACAGAGAATTCTCAATAGAGCAACATCGAATGACAGAGAAACACTTTAATGTTCAACATCCTTAGTCATCAGGAAAATGTAAATCAAAAGGAAACTGAAATTTCACCTTACACCCATAAGAATAGCTAAGATCAAAAACTCAAGTAGTTAGTTTTTGGGGGTTGTATTTTTCCTTCTAGTATCTTCTGTTACTGGATTTGTGGGTAGGTATTGTTTAAATTTGTTTTTGCCATTGAATATCTTTTTTTTTCTCCATCTATGATGAATGAGAGTTTGCTGGTTATAGTAGCCTGGGCTCACATCTTTGTTCTATCAGGGTCTGCATAATATCCATCCAAGCCCTTCTGGCTTTCATAGTCTCTATTGAGAAGTCAGGTGTGATTCTGATGGATTTGCCATTATAAATTATAAATTATATATATATATATATATAGGGTCTGCATAATATCCATCCAAGCCCTTCTGGCTTTCATAGTCTCTATTGAGAAGTCAGGTGTGATTCTGATGGATTTGCCATTATAAATTATAAATTATATATATATATATATATATATATATATATATATATATATAATTTCAGAGGTTTAATTCCATTGTTGTGATGGTGGGGAGTGTGGCAGCAGTTATGGCAGGCATCAGTGCTAAAGAAGTAGTTGAGAGCTACATCCTGATCTTACACATTCCATACAGTATTCCTGCATGCTCTTATTCAGACCCACTCACAGTAGTTTCCAGGCTTCTTGGCGTAAGAGAAATGCATGATGGCTCCCAGGGAAGAACAATCTGCTGACATATTTTTTTCCATCCTTTCCATTTTCCCAGATTGTTCTTTCCTCTGAAAAATCCTTGAAGCTACAGTAATTAATAGTGGAGTTCCAGGGTGTTGACTCTGATAATACTGTAGGACAGCTAGAAAGAAGAAAGCTGTGGTGATCCGACACCTGTATACTGAAGACAATGTCAACATTCCTGAAGGGACAGTAATTTCCACAGAAGTGAGTGATGGGTATGATGAGTCAGAAGAGAAGGCTTGTGAAGTAATGACTCCTGAAGAATGTGTCTCAGAAGTCAGAGCTGAGCTGCAAGCTATCTGTAATAATCCTGAGATTACTGAACTTCAGATCACACTGGCTGAATGCCAAGAAAAGCTTAAGAAGCTGACTTGGCAAAAGGGTGGATTGTTTGGAAGCTGCAGTAAAAGGGAAAGTGATGGTTGATGAAAGGCCTGGAATAATCTTCTAAGTCGAGTCACGCTTCTTGAAACAGAGATGCTTTTGGTCACTCTGTAGAGAATAATGCAACATGTGAAGACTATGATTCTGTTAGTGCCATGGATATTATACCCTATGATAAAAAAGACAGTGTTGGGGAACCAGCAAGTACTTCTCGGTTGCCATTATATCTTACTTGACCTTTTCCCCCCGCAGCTTTTAGTATTTTTCTTTGTTCTGTATACTTACTGTTTTGATTATTATGTGGTGGGAGGATTTTCTTTTCTGGTGTAATTTATTAGGTGTTTTGTAAACTTCTTTCATTCCTGTAGGCCTCTTCTTTAAGTTGGGGAAATTTTCTTCAATGATTTTGTTGAAAATATTTTCTTGGCCTTAGAGACAGGATTCTTTTTTCCCCTTGATTCGTATTATTCTAAGTTTTTTTTTTCTTTTTATGTTGTCTTGTATTTCTTATATGGTTTGTGTCAGACATTTTTTGGATTTATAATTTTCTTTGACCAATAATTTTATTTCTTTCAATGTATCTTCCACACCTGAGATTCTTTCTTCCATCACTTGTAGTCTGTTTGTCATGCATACCTCTGTAGTTCCTGTTTTCTTCCCTAAGTTCTTCCTCTCCATTATTTCCTCCATTGTGTTTTATTTAATTTTTCCAATTCTATCTTAAGATCTTGAACTGTTTTTTTTAATCATAGATGTAAGGTCATCTTCTTTAATTTCACATATGTTAGGGTGTTTAGGGATACTTGCCCCAGGATAATTGGGTTCTGGAGATGGCATATTTCTTTGCCTTTTGTTGGCTTTGCTTTTATGCTGCCCTCCACACATCTGGTTGTCTCAGATGTTGGCAGTTAATTTCTGGTGCCTTCTGGAGTCCTTAAGTAGAGAGAATCCCCTTGGTAGGAAGATGATTGTTCCTGAAGAAGGCCTCCTCATCTTTTTTTTTGGTTATGGTCAACTGAATGGCGGTGCTTTCCAGAAATTGCCACAGCTTACCTCAGGCATATAGACTTCTGTGGTAAGTGTGCTCATTGGTAGTCACGGGGTCTATCTTCTCACTGGGAGACATCCTGGACACAGCTGCACTGTCAGTGGATATCTTGCTCTGAATTTAGTGAATTGCTGCCTCTGCTCTTACTTTGTGTTTGCTCTTCACAGCCCTGTTGAAATGCCAGGGAGCTCTGAGGTTTGCTCAGGTTAACTAGGGATAACTGGTTGCATCTTAGAGCATTATCTTGTGGCTGATCCATGGATCTCAGGCTTCTGTAGATCTCAAGTTGGTGCTCTATGCCCCAGTACCCAGATGGTAATCAGTAACATGTAAGTCCTGCACTTTATGTGTGTAGCCAGAGGGTAGAGCCTGGAGTATGCAGGAACCCAGAAATTTTTCCGGAGCTGGGTGTCCTGAGGATAGACCTGATGTTCCCCCAAATGTTGGGTTTCATCCAGACAGAGAGACCTATCCTGTGGTGTTTTGGTGTCCAGAGTTCCATCTGGGAAGGTGAGTAGAGCATGTAGGTGCAGGTGAGTGACTCCAGGCTGGCAACTGGGCACCTTCAGGAACCCGGGAACTTTTCCTGAGAACTTTTTTCTGGCAGGGGTGAAGAGAGTCAGCTGAATGCCCTGAGGTAAGACCTGATGTTTCCCTTAAAATGGGGTTTCATCATAACATGGAAACCCAGTTTCTAGTGCCCCAGGGCCCACAGTTCTGTCTGGGATGGTGATTCAGGTGAGTAGGCAGGTCTATGGCCCAGGTGCTGAGTATCCCCTGGACCCTGGGACTTTTTCAGGAATTGTCAGGGTGACCTGAGGTCAGTTCTGATTGCTTCCTTCACTTTGGGGTTTTCTCTTGACTGAAAATCCCAGTCTCTGATGTTGTGGTTGCCACAGTTCAGTTTGGGATGGTGATCAGAACATGTAGGCATGTGGCTCTTGGCTGGGGACAGAGTGCCTGCCAGGACCTGGGAATTCTTCTAGGGTTTAGCTGGGTGACCTGAACCTGATTGCTTCCCACTCCTTGGGGTTTCCTCTCACTTGGGAAACAGAATCGCTGGTGTTTTAGGGCCCAGAGTTTGTTCTTTTGGTTGCTGTGTAGTCACTGCTCTCCCGCTCCTCAGACATATGTCCTCTTGGCACTGGCATCTTGAATCCTTCTATATATGTGATATTTATGAACATTTTCAATACATAATTTGTTAAACCTACTGAGAGAAAACAAAGCATTATTTATATCTGTTCATGAAATCTAAATTTTTAAATTTTTAAATTTTTTAAATTTTCCTTAGAAACTTCTTCAGGGACCATCAAATATAAAATATGTCCCATTTCTTTCTGTCATTCTTTGATTTTCATTTATTTATTTCATGTGATTATGTTTTTCAATAACTTTATTCATTTTCTATTCCTTATGATTATTTTTTTCTAGTTTTTGTGAGAATGTAAACTTCATGAAACAAAGTCAACATCGACATGCCCTTACCTGTGATTGTACACTTAGTACTCAAATATATCACCTGGAACATACTCAAAGCCTATAACCTTTTGGTTAACTTAAAAGGCATTCTTACATTCTCTACAGTTTTAATACTTGGAATAACAGAACTTATTTGGGGGATATTTCTTGAGGAGTGATGTTAATACTGAATTTATTAGAATGCTATTACATTTATTTCTTTGGGGATTTAACCAATAGCTGAATCTTTTAGAACTTATTTACCACTTCTCATTTTTTATGCCAGAGTAGGTAGGACTCTGATTTGAAAATCAGAAGTTATTCAGGTATTTATTTAGATGTTTTTATTTTCATTTTATGTCTATGTCTGTTATACTTTCATGTATGTGTTCCACTGGTTCCCACAAAGACCAGAAGAGGGTATAGGATCTATTGCAACTGGAGTTATAGATGGTTGTGAGCCACTATGTGGGTTCTGGGCACCAAACCTGGGTACCTTATAAGAGCAGGAAAATAGTCTTCATGACTAAACCCTCTTTAGCTTCAGATATTAGTTGTAATCTGAATCCTATCCCATGCTGATTGTGTGAATCTAAAGACAAGAGTTAACCACTGAGGTCTAGTTTCCAAAACTTTAAAAAGGAGACAAAAAATACATGTATCATTGTTTATATTTGATAATATATATGTGAATCTGAAATTAAACATGGAATTTAATGTTAAACACTTTAAAATTTAGTGGTTCCAATAAAGCTTTTCTATGTATTTTAGCAAATTCTGTAACATTTCTAGGTCTCAATTTCCTTTTGTGATAAATGAGTATGACTGTGTCTATCTGCTTCACGGTGAAAGGTTCCATGTAACATTATCTCAAATGGTACACAGTATATAATCTATTGAGTTTCTATTATGACCGATGAAGAAATTTTGTCATTTTGAAGTATCTGTTTTCCATGTGTTTGAATCTGTGTATGTGTGTATGTCAATAATACATAAATTATGTGTACTAAAATGAAGTAACTCATACTGAGAAAGACAAACAGAACATGCTTTCTCTTATTTGTGAATTTTAGTTTTGAACTTTCAGATATGATTGTTTCATATGGAATATCCGTAAAGGACATGAAATTCCTAAAGGAAGATGGGGAGGCACTTTTAACGGAAAGGGGATAGAGGATAAAATCTACTAGTTTAAAGGCCTTAAAGGAATTAATGTAATAGGAAGAGTTAAATTGTAGAAGGTAAAAGAGGGACTGTGGGGAGGTAGAAACAATACTGCAAACTTTTAGAAAAAGTCATGGAGACCTACTACTGTAAAAACTTCCTAACCCACACACACACACAGAGCAAGAGAGAGAGAGAGAGAGAGAGAGAGAGAGAGAGAGAGAGAGGGATGAAGGGAGAGAGGCAGAGAGACAGAGAGACATTGAAACAATGTTTCTCCTAAACTCTAGACACAAAGAAATAATAATAATAACAATAATAATAAGCCCTGTACCTGAAATGAGATAGTTATTTTGAAGTGGTTGGGCAGAGCCCCTGATAGTTTAGTCAATTTCCAGTGCTTTTATTGTAAAGCCTTATTGCTGAAGATACAGTGTACTTTAGACATGTAACAGAGAGAAACTGAACTGGAAGTTTCATCCTTAGTGTTTAGTTTTCTTAGTGCTGGAAGGAACTATGAATGCAACCAGAGAAGTAAAAGCAATCATCAATGTTTACCATTTGTGAACCCTGTGAACTATAATAATGACTGGTCTAGAAAGACAGGCCTACTTTTGCAACCGTGGTATGAACCTCATCGGAGTAACCAAACACTTTATGAATGAATTTAAGTCCTTATACACAATATGAAACACATATCTGACACCAGTTTTTTTGTAAAAGAGCCTATGGCTAGCCATGAGCCCAAGGGAAAAGATGTTACTATTATTCTGCTAAATGGACAGTATTAGATCAATTCTCATGACTTATTATATTCATAGATTAATTGATATGTCAGTTCTCATCATGGAAGCTCCTATTTTCAGTAGATAGTGATTAATTCAGAGATCCACTTCTGGCCAAGGCACAGATAATATGGTTGTACAGTATGTTTGGTCCAGAATGTGACAGTTATATATCACATAACCTCCTCTTTAGGCTCAGGGACAATTGTGGAAGAAATGGCACAAAGAGTGTAAAAGCCAGAGGTAGTGGATAACTACAAGAGATCTATTTTCTGAATATAGCAAACCAGATACACATAAGAACTCACAGCATTTGTGACTGTATGCAGGAGCCCTATACAATCTCATGCTAGACCAAATCTCACCATGGATGGGGAGTTAATCATATAATCCTATCTCTAACCGTGGAGCTATTGGTAAATGCTAGCAACTGGGAATAGCAGTGTCCATTTTCTCTTAGAGTATAGCATCTGCTAAGTCAATATCCTCTACTAAAAGACTATGTATTCAAGAATATTTGGGCAGAGGAAATTGGTACTGGATGGCACAAAATAAGAAATGGCACAAAATTGGGTGACTGTTGGAGTTGGTAGGGAATAGTTAGAAATCTATGAGCAAATAGGAACAAATATTGTACAATTTTTTCAAATAGCTAACACAATTAAAATATTTTTTGTATATGAACAAAAAGTGAGGGCAGTGCCCATATTACAAGAGCTTACATGAGAAAGTCACATGGACAATAAAAAAGTAACAATTGTTTGAAGAATTCATTTAGAAATCTGTTTTTAATTATAAGCTCCAAGATATGTGGCTAAGCTAAAGTAAAATAAACTTTCTGGGCTTCCATTTTGAGAAAATACCACAGTAATGTTATTGTTCCCATACCATCATTTCTGTAACTGTTAAAATACTAAAATAATAGTTTGGGGACACATCACAAGTATAAACATATTGCAAACTACTTAATGAGAAAATAAAAAAGGAGAATTACATTTCATTTTGTGCAGCAATGAAAATTTGATAGATAATACTATGAAGGCCAATGGTAATCAGAAGAGTTAAAATACTTATCCAGCCTTAGAGTCAAAGAAAGTAGAACATACGAACTTTTATAGTAAAATGTATGTTATTTTGGGGCTTATCAAACATCAGGTGGTTGGGACTAGAGATTGCCAAGCTTCAAATTTGTGTGTTGAAGATAAATGACAACAAACGTAAATACTGATTGGGGCTGCTCAACCTACCATAATCTGAGAGTGAAGGAAGAGTTTTGGAGAAGCTATCTTTTCTTTAATCACCACTGTCATTATTTGTATTGATCTCCCCACCTCATATGGTTTTTCTTTACAACTGATAGCTATGTGAAGAGGTGTCACATCAAGTGGTCTTGTCTAGATTATAGCCAGGGATGTACTACTAAACATCCAAGATCTCTCCCAATCTAAGCCCTGATTTTCTATTTTCTGATGTCAAAATATCACACCTATAGTTGATAAAAACCACCAATGTTTGAACTCTTAGCATGAAATATTATTCAAAATAAAATGATTAGCGTTTGTGGTTTGGTAGGAGCTGCCACAACAAACCACTCACTATAAGAGCAATACTACAACTTCTGTAATAGGTTACGCAACTTTATGTGGATTAGCTGTGGCAGAAAAAAGTGGTATTTTATAGGAAGACCAGCTGAGACATAGTCAATATACCACTATGGCAGCATAACTTTATTGTAAATTTATTTCGTCATATTTTCTCTAATTTTGTATAATTTATATTTTGAATAGTTGGGAATGTTTAATTTTTAATATCTTCTTATAATTTGGCTCCTATAATTGGGGCTTTCTATTTTAACTTGCTGTAGATCTTTTCTGAAATACCCAAATCTATTTGTTTAGAATTGGTGTTTTAAGACTTCTCAACAGAGATTATGAAAGCCAGAAGTGCCCGAACAGATATCATGCAGAAGCTTAGTGGCCACAGATGCCACTAACCAGACTACTATATCCAATAAAATTTCAGTCAACATAGATGGAGAAAACAAAATGTTTCATGTCGTAACTAAATTTAAACAATATATACACAGCAATCAGCCCTACAGAAGATATTAGAAAGAAAACTTCAACCTAATGAGATCAAATACAGTCCAGAAAACACAGGATAAAGAGGCCATCACATCAAAAAAGTAAAAGAAAGCAAGCAAACGCACAAAATCACCACCAACTCCACAATAAAAGGAACTAATGATCACTGGTCACTAATATCTATTAACATCAACGGTCTCAACTCTCTGATAAAAAGCTACAAACGTAACAGATTAGTTGCAGAAACGGGATCCAACATTCTGCTGCATTCAAGAAAGAAACATCTGCAACAGAGATAGACATATCTCAGAGAAAAGGTCTAGAAAAAGATTTTCCAAGCAAAGGAACACAAGAAGAAAGCTTGAGTAGCCATCCTAATATCAAATAAAATAAAATTTCAACCAAAATTAAACAAAAGAGATGGAGAAAGACACTTCCTTCTCATCAAAAAGAAAAATTCACAAGGAGGATATCACAAACCTGAACATCTATGCTCCAAACACAAGGGCCCCTGCTTTGTCCAACCAACATTATTAAAGGTTAAATCATACATTGATTCCAATAACTTAATAGTGGGAGACTTCAAAACTCCACGCTTGCCAAGGAATAGATCAATGACACAAAAGCTAAACAGAGAAAAAGCAACACTAAAAGAGGTCTTAAATCAAATGGCCATAATAGATGTCTCCAGAACCTTTCACCCAAACACCATAGAGTATACCTCTTTCTCAGCACTTCATGAAACCTTTTCCAAAATTGACCATATATTTGGGCACAAAGCAAGCCTCAACAGATACAAGGAGTTTGAAATAATACTTTTTCATATCAGATCATGTGGTCAAACACTAGACCTCAACAATAACAGAAATAACAAAAAACCTACACAGACATGGAAACTGAAAAACTCTACTTTATGACACCTGGGTATGGGAGGAAATAAGGAATGAAATTAAAGACTTCCAAGAACTTAATGAAAACGAAGGTACAATTTACCCCAACATATGAGAACCAATTAAAGCAGTAATAAGAGGAAAGTTCATAGAACTAAGTGCCTTCATAAAGAAATTTGAGGCATCTTCTACAAGCAACTTAATGGTACCCCTGAAGGCACACACACAAAAAAAGAAGGCACTAAAAAATAAATAAAAGAGGCAGACACACCCAAGAGGATTAGACTGCTGGAAATAATCAAACTCAGGGCTGAAATTAATACAGTATACACAAGGAAAACCTACTCTAGGTGTACAGATTTTCGTACGATTATTCCATATTATGTGTCTAGTATCCACTTATAAGTGAGTATATATCATGTGTGTCTTTCTGTTTCTGGGATACCTCACTAAGGATGATCTTCTTTAGATCCCACCATTTGCCTGCAAATTTTATGATGATAAATCCTCATTCAGAAATGCAAACGGAAAGGATAATAGATGAAGGAGAAAACAGGAAACAGGACAGGAGCCTACCACAGAGGGCATCTAAAAGACTCTACCTAGCATTGTATCCAAGCAGATAAAGAGACTCATAAACAAACTTTGGGAAGAGTACAAGGAATCTTAGGAAAGAAGGGGGAGATAGTAAGACCTGAAGAGGACAAGAGCTCCACAAAGATAGCAACAGAACCAAAATATCTCAACACAAGGTCCTTTTCTGAGACTGATACTCCAAACAATGACCATTCATGGATATAACCTAGAACCCCTGATCAGATGTAGCCCATGGCAGCTCAGTATCCAAGTG
>REGO01001424.1:65309-80650 GCA_010120015.1 Rhombomys opimus | reverse complement strand
AGTTTCAGCCTCTGGCCTGAGCCTTTTACTTTCTCCAGCTGATTTTGGTGCATCGTGAGTGTCTACCATGTCTGCGGTGCTCAGAGCATATGACACGATGCTGAGTCTGAGCAGCCATGATCAGAGGGAGAGTGTAAGTTTTAAGTCGCATATGGTTGAGTGGAGTTTAGAGATAGGTAGAACAGAAAAAAAGATCTGTTGCCAGCGCCAGCATCATGGTCTGATTAAGGGTCCCAGGTATACCAGACCAGGGCCTACCAGGTGAGCCTTTTCCAATGTTCTAATGTTAGGATCAAGGAAATGATGATGTGCAAAACAGATTTCATATGAAAGAGGTTTATTAGAAGGAGTTGGAGAGTGAGAGAGAAGGAGAGAAGACATGATAGAAAGAAGAGAAAGGAGTGCCCTGACAGAGAAAGGGGAGAGAACAGGAGAGTGAGAGAATAAGAGAGCAACAGGGCAAAAATGCAAGAGAGGGACAAAGTGGCTGGCTGATTCTATTAAGGAGCAACTTGACCACACTGCCAGGTGTGACTACATGGCAGGGGACACATGACGACATCATAGGTTGCTAGGTAACCATGAAGCAGGCTGCCTAAAAACAAACATATCTTCTGGAGGTATCTCCATCCCTGATCTCAAGCTATACTATAGAGCAACAATAATAAAAACTGCATGATATTGGCATAGAAACAGACTGGTGGATCAATGGAATCAAATAGAAGACCCAGAAATTAATGCACACACCTATGGACACCTGATTTTGATAAAGATGCCAAAACAATACAATGTAAAAAAGATAGCATCTTTAACAAATGGTGGGAGAATGATCTCTCCCTCTGGTGGCCTCCATCAGCCTATATGGCTCAGGCATCTGTTCTTTTTTTCCCCCATTCTCTAGCTCTTCTTGGTTGTACCATAGACTCTCAGACAGTACCAGGCTGTGGTATGTCAGCAGAATTTCAATAAGCGCCACAGGTCTTAGGTCATTTGTCTGTCAGCCAGGCCAGCAGACCTACAATGGAAGAGAACAATTTTTAGGGGAAGCCAAAAATCTCCTAGGAAAGTGTGGGACTCTTCTGGATAAGGATGAAGTCTGTCATCTCTGGATAGACAATCATTTGCACAACATTCATGAGGACAGAGTCCTTTTTCTCAGCAGAGTTCTGAAATGAAGGCCCTGATCTGAGTAACTCCATGTCTTGCAATGAGGTCACATGTCCCTCAGTGCCCATTACAGGCCAGACCTTCCCTTGATAAGGAAAGTGCTCTAACAAGCATCTTGGAATACCTAAAAATGCCCCACCCTGCTAAGAACCTTAGTCCAGCAGTGACATTCAATTGTACTTGGAGATCTCCCCCAAAGGATATTTATGTACTGTATTTTCCTTCTTGTGATAGGACCATTTAAGTATCCCTGATTTCCTGAATGAAGGGATGTGTAAGCAGGCATCTCTACGGCCAGTCCCCAAGGGACCTGACAAATGGAGCATCAGGCATCTGTGAGGCCACCTGTGGAACCCCTGCTACCACCTGCACAAGCTCTGGGTCACCCGATGAAAGAACTCGTACTCCTCTCTCTCTCTCTCTCTCTCTCTCTCTCTCTCTCTCTCTCTCTCTTTTGTACCCTGCCCATAGATGGTCTCTGTGACCCCCTCCCCCTTCCATTAAGAAAACCTCACACATAGAACCAGTCACCTGTGTGATTTATGAATCTGCTGTATCCACTGCACTATCCTAACACTGACCTCAGCGAATCAAACACATTCACTCCTGAAATCCCTCCCTCTGCCAAGAGTTTATATTGCCTTTGAATTCACATGCATAAAGATACACACATTCATGCTTTCTCAATTCAAGACCTGAGGAGATTCTTTATTTATCTTACATAGAGTTCTCTTTGTTGCAGCTCACTGGGTCTGGGCGGAGCAAGGAGTGAGTCTTGGCTGCAAACAGACAGGGCATAAAGTCTGGCCCACACCTCTATTGTGCTGAGCATAGCAACTTGACCAGGAGCTGTAACACTTTGGTATCTGACATAGGCTTTGGAGAGCCCAAGCTTCCACTGACATTGATGACCTCATGCTAAAAGAGCTAAACTGTAACACTTGTGGAAAACCATTTCCACACCCCTTAGAGCACTCAGGCCTCACTCTAAGGTGCTCTAGCTGCCCCTGAGAGAAACGGAACCCCATTCTTCATCTGGAAGCCAAGTTCCAGTATCCCAGCTGGAATCCAGGCCCCTGCCAAATGGAGAATGACAGGAAAGCCTAGACTTCTTTTCTCCTTGAGAAGTCCTCTTTCTCTATAGATCATACCATAGACATGCACTGTAGTAAAAGTATGATGACTGTCCTTATGTATGATGGTGGATGTTTCTTTTTCCCACCTGATCATTCAGTTCTGCTCTTTGAGCTGAGGTACCTGGCTTGGGCCCACATTGTTTCCTTTGAAGTAACTACTGAAGCATCCATATATATGGTTTCTTGGGACAGTCATGAACCTGTGGATTGTCATCAAGAAACAGACTGAAGGTCCAGGATTAGGTCCTAGTACTGAGTCACAGAAGCATTAGACAGCCAGTGTTCCAGGGTTCTTTGGAGTAGGGCCTCAAAGACATGACATGTTGTGAGTATAAAATCCTGACCCAGAGTTAACTTGTTTGTATGTTTTTTCATTAGAATAGCAGAAGCCACCACAGCTTGGACAGGTGGGCCACCTGTTGGCTACAGGGTCCAATTGTTTAGGCAGTGTGTCACAGGAAATTTCCAGGATTAATATCTCTTTTGTCTTGCTTCACAGACAAACAGATAAAAAGGTTTTGCAGCATCTAGAAGTTCTAGGCTTGGAGCTGAAGGCAGAGCTGTTTTTAAAACTTCAAATGCCTTTTGTTTAGTCTCAGTACAGATGAGGGTCTCAATGCCCCACTTTGTGCTGGTGTAGTGAGGCCCTGTTAGTTCCACAAAGTCTGGTATCCAGAGGCAACAATACCTAACTGCACCTAGGAACAT
Organism: Rhombomys opimus; assembly: GCA_010120015.1. Classification (NCBI taxonomy): domain Eukaryota; kingdom Metazoa; phylum Chordata; class Mammalia; order Rodentia; family Muridae; genus Rhombomys; species Rhombomys opimus. Next base: position 77,639 of record REGO01001424.1, on the reverse strand, counting down.
TTAAATCTATCTCTTAGTCTCTGGAGTTGGCATTGGAAGGATGATGGCAACAACAGTCCTTCTCTGAGACAGGCTCCTTTTGCCTCCCCTCAGCTGGTAACACGATAGGAGTCTGATGTACAATGTTGGGCTTTCTTAGCTGACCTTCTGTATCCCACTGTCTGTAACTCTGGCAATAGTACCTTGGTGCCCCTGTAATAGCATTTTTTTCCTGAGAAACTTTTGATAAAAGGAAGGGAGGACAGCATTTAAATCTTTGGGACAAACTGACCCATTGAAGTTGCCTGCTGTAACCTCCCTCTGGATCTATGCCTCAAAAAATAACTCAAAAAACAAAAATATCTCAAAAGAACAAAAATAAAAAAGAAAACAACAACAACAAAACAAAAATGAAAACAATGGAAAAAAGAAGAAGAAAAAAATATCAGTTTTCTCTGTGTCGATTTTTTTTTTAAGTCACCTGAATCTTAATACCCCTTTGTTACTGTTTTGTCTGCAGGACTGGGAACTGAAACCAGGGCTGCCTTGCCCCTGCCAGCCAGCATTGTAATACTCTTTTAGAACCAACAGAGGGCAGTGCTGCCCTGGCTGTTCTTTGGAAAGCAGGCTGCTGCCTGGGATTTCCTGCCCTTCAGTTCTTCAAGCTAGAGAGGTTGACTCTGAGGTGGGCTACTGGAGCCAATTTAAGGTCAGTAGTGGAAGTTGGCAACTGTGGTCATTGTTCTGATGCTGCATCTCATTGTCCTCTTTGATACCTCAGGGCACTAGCCTCCTACATTCCACTTCCCCTGAGACAACTTTTCCTCCCCTCTAGGCAGAAACTGATTTTCCTGGTTACAAGGGCAGGGGTGAGGCCTCCTCAGGCAGAGACAGCAGCAGATGGATGTGTGCACTCTTTCAAGGCTTTATTGTTTAGAGTGAACAAAGATAGAGGAGTTATTTTTTTCTGAAATATCAGCTTCCAGACCAGGCCCATAGTGAGTCTCTCTTTCTCTTTTGCTGTAAGTGCTGTGAGTGATGGCTCCATGCTGATTTGAGACATTAACAGGGCAGGTAAGAAGAAAGTCTGATTATTTATTAATTCAGACGATAAACTAAAAAGTGGTTCTCTGGGACCATGAGCCTCTTCTCCTAAAGTAAATGGCATTTCCTGTAACAGTCACCACATTGTTCTCTCACCCCATGTTTTAGAAATAAAGCTACCAGGAGCCAGGAGTGTACCTCAGTTGGTTAGGGTACTTGCCCAGTGTACATGAAGACCTTAATTTGATCCCCAGTAGGGAATAAACTGAAAGTGGTGGTGCATCCTTGGAATCTCAGTTCTCCAGAGGTAGAGGCAGGTAAATGAGAACTTCATGGACCTCTCCAGCTACATAGTGAGTTTGAGTCCAGTGTGGGAATATGGGATACATGAGACTCTATGCCAAAAAAGGGGAGGGGCAGTAAAGTTGCTCAGTCTGTAAGGGCATTGGCCACACAAACCTGGTCCTCTGAGTTCCATCACCAATACTTAAAGGTGGAGGAGAGACATGACCTCCATACACACTGTGAGCACACATACACAAAAATAGTATTCATTTTGAAACAGAAGGAAATTGAGTAAGTCACCTACCTCCAGAATGGGTAGAGAGGCACAAATAAAAATCATTTATGTAGAAATTTTAAATGAGATGTTAAATACTGTAAGGGATACCTAAACCACACAGAGACATTCCCCAAAAAAGAGAGAGAGAACTTCAGACCTATCTCTCTTAGGAACGTTGACACAAAAATATTCAATGTTATACTTGCAAACCGAATCCAAGAACACATAAAAGATATCATCCACTGTGACCGAATAGGCTTCATCCCAAGCATACAGGGTTTGTTCAACACATAGAAATCCTTCAACGTAATCCACCATATAAAAAAAATTAAGGAGAAAAACCACATGATCATACCCTTAGATGTTGAAAAAGCATGTGACAAAATCCAACACCCATTCATGTTTAAAGTCTGGAAGAGATCAGGAATACAAGGCACATACCTAAACATAGTAAAGATAATATACAACAAGCCTATGGCCAACATCAAAATGAATGAAGAGAAACTTAAATCAAGCCCACTGAAGTCAGGGATAAGGCAGGGCTGCCCACTCTCTCCATATCTCTTCCACATGGTACTTGAAGTCCTAGCTAGAAAATAAGACAACTAAAGGAGATCAAGGGGATACAAATTGGAAAGGAAGAAGCCAAAGTATCACTGTTTGCAGATGATATGATAGTATACATGAGTGAGTCCCAAAATTCAATCAGAGAACTCCTTCAGCTGAAAAACACCTTCAGCAAAGTGGCTGGATATTAAATTAACTAAAAAAAAAAAATCAGTAACCCTCCTGTATATCAAAGACCAAAGGGCTGAGAAAGAAATTAGGGAAACAACACCCTTCACAATAGTCAGTAATAACATAAAGTACCTTGTTGTGACTCTAACCAAACAAATGAAAGACCTGTCTGAAAAAAATTTCAAGTCTCTGAAGAAAGAAATTGAAGATAACAGGAGATTTAAAGATCTCCTGTACTCATGGATCGGTAGGAATAACATAGTGAAAATGGACATCCTGCCAAAAGCAATCTACAGATTCAATACAATTCCCATCAAAATACCAATACAATTCTTTACAGACATTGAAGGAAAGATTCTTGACTTCATGTGGAAAAATAAAAAAAAAAAAAAAAAAACTAGAATTGCCAAAATGATCCTGTACCACAACAGATCATCCTGTGTATCTCCATCCCTGATCTCAAGCTGTACTACAGAGCAATAGTAATAATAACTGTATGGTACTGGCCTAGAAACAGAATTTTGGATCATTGGAACCAAATAGAAGAACCAGAAATAAACCCACACATCTAAGGATACTTGATTTTTAACAAAGAAGGCAAAACCATACAATGGAAAAAAGACAACAACTTCAACTTGCTGGTCTAATTGGATGTCTACATGCCCCCAAATGAAAATATATCCACATTTCTCACCCTGCACAAAACTAAAGTCCAAGTGGATCAAAGACTTCAACATAAAACCAGACACATTAATTTGCTTAGAAGAATAAGTGGGGAAGGGCCTAGGACTCGTTGGCAAAGAGACAACTTTCTGAAGAGAGCACCAACAACACAGGTTCGAAGATCAACAATCAGTAAACGGACCTCATGAAACTAACTGAAAAGCTTTGATAAACAAAGGACACTGTCATCAGCAAAAAATGACAGCCTACAAACTGGGAAAGGATCTTCACCAACCCTATATCTGACAGAGGGCTAATATCCAGAATATATAAAGAAATAAAGAAGTTAAAAGGCAACAAATCAAGTAATACAATTTAAAAATGGGATACAGAGCTAAACAGAATTCTCAAAGAGGAATATTGAATGGCAGAGAAACACTTAAAGAAAAGATCAACCTCCTTAGTCATCAGTGAAATGCAAATTAAAACAACCCTGAGATTTCACCTTACACCCATCAGAATGGCTAAGATCCAAAACCCAAGGGACAACACATGCTGGAGAGGTTGTGGAGAAAGGGGAACCCTCCTCCATTGCTAGTAGAATGTAAACTTGGGAAGTCACTTTGGAAATCAATCTGGTGCTTCCTCAGAGAATAAAGAATAGGGCTACCTAAAGATCCAGCTCTATCATTCCTGGACATATCTCCAAGAGATGCTCAAGTATACAATCATGGAATTTGTTCAACCATGTCCATAGCAGCTTTATTTGTAATAGCCAGAATCAGGAAACAATCTAGATGTCCTTCAACAGAGGAATGGGTACAGAAATTGAGGTACATTCACATAATGGAATACTACTCAGCAATTAAAAACAAGGAAATCATGAAATCTGCAGGGTAATGGTGGGATCTACTAAGATCATCCTGAATGAGGTACTTCAGAAGGAAAAAGACACACATGGGATATACTCATTCATAAGTGAGTATAAGATAAACATACTAAAATCTGTAAACCTAAAGAAGATAAGCAGGAAGGAGGACCCTGGGTAAGATGATCAATCCACACTCAGAAAGACAAATAGGGTGGACATGGGAAGAAGGAGAAAACAGGAAACAGGACAGGAGCCTACCACAGAGGGCTTCTGAAAGACTGTAATGAGCAGTGTATCAAAGCAGATGCTGAGACTCATAATGAAACTTTGGGCAGAGTGCAGGGAATCTTATGAAAGAAGGGGAAATAGAAAGACCTGAAGGGACAGGAGCTCCACAAGGAGAGCAACAGAACCAAAAAGTCTGGGCACAGGGGTCTTTTCTGAGACTGATACTCCAACCAGGGACCACTCATGGAGATAAACTAGAACACCTTCTCTGACGTAGCCCATGGCAGCTCAGTATCCTAGTGGGTTCCCTAAAAAGGGGAACAGGGACTGTCTCTGACATGAACTCAGTGGCTGGCTCTTTGATCACCAACCCCTGAGGGGGGAGCAGCCTTATCAGGCCACAGAGGAAGACAATTCAGCCAGTCTTGAGGTGACCTGATAGGCTATGATCAGATGGAAAGGGAGGATGACCTCTCCTATCAGTGAACTTTGGAGTTTATGTCAAGTTCACATAAGAGTAGCTAGAACACTAGGTTTTTCCATCACTTTAATTTCTGTTCTGTATCTCAGTGGAATGTGGGGAAATTCAGCCTGAGTCATTCCTGCCCTCCTGATGTCAAGTGTGGGTCTCTGAATCTTCTACCTGGCCTGCTATGTGGGAGGGAGTACACAAAGGTTGGAGGCCATCTCTCAGTGTTGTTCGAGACTTTCTTCTAAGCCAATTATTGTCCCCTTTCATTACTGTTTTGTCCAGAAGCTAAGGGACTCTGTCAGTTGGTTGGAGGCTGGCTGCTTCCAGTTCATCTCCTTAAACCATTCAAGAGCCTCTTTGTGAGTACTAGTAGGAAACATGTCCAACCTTCATAGTCCCTTCTCTTCTCCTCCTAGCCAGGATGTATTCATCCCATGAGGCAAGCAAGGTTTATTTTACCACAGTATAGGGAGAAAAGGGAAAATACAAGAAGAAAACTAGGCCTCAGTCTATGGCAGCTAAGAGGCTGAACTAATCAGCTGTTGAGTGGAATAATGAAAACTGATATAACATCAGAAAAAAGTAGTATCGGCATTTATTCATTTATTTATTTATTTATTTATTTATTTATTTATTTATTTATTTAGGTTATTGCTGTTCTGAGACAGGACTCATAGATAACCCAGGTTGGATGTTAAAGTATGTATCACAGGCTGATTTAGACCTCATGATCCTTCTTCCTCTGCTATGATCAAGTACAGGCATGTTCCACCATAGCTGGCTCCAGTCTAATTTTAAAAATATTTGTATTGGTGGAGGAAACAGATGGAGAGAAGGCTCAGTGACTAAGAGCACTTGTTACTCTTGCACAAGACAGAGATTCATTTCCCAGCACCCACATGGTGGCACACAGCCATCTATAACTCCAGTCAAAGAGTATCTGATGCCCTCGTCTGACCTCCATGGGTACCAGGTGTGCATATGGTGCACAGACATACATTTGACCAAAGCACTCACACATATAAAATGAAATTCATTTATTAAAAAAACACTCATACTCATAAAATAAATACATCCAAGAAAACAAGAGATTCTATGACTTCTTTAATGAATGAGTGGGTGTATGCATGCATGATAAGGTTGGTGTGTATGTGTGCATACGTTTGTGTACATATGTGTTTGTGTCTGTGTTTGTAGCACTTGTAACTGCATCTGGAGGACAGGTCAGCCGCAGGTGAGGCTCCTCCAGAGCTGCTTGCGTTGTTTTTGCTTGCTTTGAAAGGCAAAGTCTCTCAGTCGACCTGGAGCTCACCACCTGGAAGGATAGCCAGCTGGTCAGTGAGCCCAGGGACCTGCCTACTCCACTCACCTAGCACTGGTATAACAAGCACGTGCTACCATGTCTGGCTCTTTGTTGTATTTCTTATGTGTGAGGAGTCCAGAAGAGGACATCACATCCCCTGGAGGTAGAACTCTACACAGTCAAGAGCCACCTGGCCTGGATGCTGGGAACTGAGTTTGGGTCCTCTGGAGGAGCAGCAAGTGCTCTTCACAGGTGAGCAGCTCTCCAGCCCCTTGCTGTTGTTTGGAGACAGAGTGTTGCCCTGTGTCCTAGGCTGTTCTCACATTCACAGCACTTGCCACAGCATCTCAAGTGCTGGGATTACAGCATCTACTGCCACTCCTGGCTAGTGCTGAGAGTGGAACGCAGGGCTTGGCAATTCGTGTCCCACTAAGCTATACCCCCAGCCCTAGAATTCCTTTCTTTAAAAAAGATTTTGTTTTTATTTTTATTCATGCATGTATATATGAATGTATACCTTGTCTGTTTGAATTCTGTGGACCTGGAGCAATTGTAAGCTATGAAATGTGGATCCTGGAAACCATATTCTAGTCTTCCAGAAGAGCAGTAAATCCTGCTAACATCGCCCTAGTCCCAGGAGAATTTCTGATAGCCAAAGATAGAAGCAGCAGCCAGAATATGGAAGCAGCCTAAATGTCCACTAATGAGTAAATTCATGAACAAAACGGAAAATATCTCTGGGATTGTAGCTCAGTGGTTCATTCATTGTTCCTAGCATACCCCAAAAAACCAAACACACAAAAAAGTGTATATTAATAAAAGAACTTTATTAAGCTTTAAAATGAAAGGAACATTTGATATGTTCTGCAGCATGAATGAGACTGATGGACATGATGCTAAGTGAAATGAGCCAGATGGAAATGGACAGTTTCCACATGGAGGAAGGACCCAGAAGCCTGGAGCTGAAGTTCAGTGGTAGAACAACAGCCTTTAGGGTTGGACACACTAACATGATCTTCAGCACTACAGAGGAAAGTACCCAGAACAGTCAAGTTCATAGACAGAAAATTCAGTGGTAGTTGACAGAGGCAAGAAGCATGAAAGATTGTGACAGTGTTCTGTTAGATTTTGAGAAAGGACATATCTAAGGGCTAGGCTCTGATTCACTGAACAAGTGAGAATGTCCTTGAACTTCTTTCTGACCTTCCTGCTTCCACCTGCCAAGTGCTGCTCTTACAGGCATGCAGCACCATGTCTGTCTTATGTGGCGCTATGGATCAAACCCAGGATTTGCACATGCTATGAAATCATTCTACCAACCGAACCATAGCCTCAGCTCAGCTCCTGGTTTTCCTTGTTTGTTTGTTTGTTTTTAGGGTCTCATGTGATTCAGGTTTGGCAAGAACTCAGCATAGAACCAAGGCTGGCAGAGAATTCCTCCTCCTCCTCCTCCTCCTCCTTCTCCTCCTCAAAGTACGTAGCACTACCATACATGGGCAATTCTCCTGCTCCAATCTCTTCCTGGTCTTAGTATCAAAAGCTTGAGCCTTTGTGTCCAGTGTAAAGAATTAGCGTTGAATCAATGCAGAATTTTAGTTTCCCAAGGTGAGAACGTTCTGATAATGGATAGTCACAGCATTGGGTACGTACTTGCCTCCAGTGCACTTCTGATTTTATTCTTTGTCCTACTTCACAATTGTAGTCAAGAATAAGAATGCCAGCATTCAGGAGTTGAGGAACATCCTTGACTACCATTGTGAATTTGAGGCCAGCTTGAGCTATATGAGACCTTGTTTCAAAAACACCAAGGGCTAGGCATGATGGTGCAAGCCTTTAATACCAGCATTTGGGAGGCAGAGGCAGGAGGAACTCTATTGAATTTGAGGCCAGCTTGGTCTATAAATCTAGTTTCAGGGCAGACAAGACTACTTGGTGGAACTCTTTCTCAAGAAACAAAAACCAATACTACAAATGGCAAAAAGCCAGGCACAGTGGCTTGTGCTTCCAGCTCCAATACTTGGAAGCCTAAGGCTGGGAAATCTCTGTGCATTTGAGCTCAGCCTGAACTTCCGGATGAGACTGCCTTAAAAAACAACCACAATAAAAGAAAACAGAATACCAACAACTGGGTTGTTAGAGCATTTACCTGCTACATGTAAGGCCCTGTGTTCTCTTCTCAGTGTCCTCCCACCTCTCTCTCCTCTCTCTCCTCTCTCTCCTCTCTCCTCTCTCTCTCTCTCTCTCTCTCTCTCTCTCTCTCTCTCTCTCTCTCTCTCTCTCTTCCCAGGAACTCTTGTGAGATATTTGCAAGTTCCCTAAGTTTGCTCTTCTGTGACCCTGTGGCCTCCAGTTGGTGCCTGAGCTTCTGGAAGACCAATGGCTCCAGAAACAGCCTGTTTAACATAGACACTAAACTATTTCTTCAATGTTGGGAGCAAGTGAAGTCCTGGGCAAATGTACATCGTTGACCTGGATACAGCCACATCAGTGATTAATGTCTAACATCCATGAGGATGTCAAAGACTTCCTCTAGTCTCTGGTGGAGGTTCACAGTGTGTATAGGATATGTCCACCATAGCTTTCTCCTTCTGGATGTTCATCACCTGAAAACTGAACCCCTAGGGAGACTAGCTATGAAGGTTAGCTAAATCTGACACCTTGACCTGGCTATGTACTATAGACCCTGCCTCCTTCTTTATCTGTATACAATAACTTTCTCTCCTTGTTCAGCTGTATAATGTGGCCCCAATTCTCTGTTCTACCATAAATGAATTTGGGCTCAGTGCTGCTGTGATTTCTCTAAGAACCCAGACTACCTGGTCCTAGATTTTCTATGTGTATCTGTCGTTTCTTCATTCCCTCAATGCCCCATTTAAATCAGACCCTAGAGCTGTGCAGAGCATAGCAAAGCAGACCCTGAACAAGATTACCCTAGACACTGATTACAAGTGACTTGGATCTGTTAGACAAGGGATCACTCCTGAAAGAATAATAAAGGGAAAGGAGGAAACAGCAACATAAGAAAGAGATCAGGATAAAGTAAAAAAAGATAGAGAGCACACATTTCAGTTTGTCACGTGTAAAAGCGTTTGGATAAGCAGAATTCAGTGATCTGCTGTATGTTAGCACTTAGAGATTTGGGGAACAAAGAGAACCTAGACATAGGTAGATACGGGGGAGATTTCAAGAAACTCTGAAAGTGGGTTGATGGCATTTCAGCTTCATTGGTTCTTAGGAGGCCTAACCCTTACTTTCCAGGGAAGGGGCGATGAATTTGACTCCTGGAAATAAATGACAAAGGAGAGAAAACCTGAGGAGTGTATACACAGCTGAGGGACTCAAGCATGTTCCCATTTTGCTTTTGGTTTACCTGAAAAAAGTGTTATATGTGGTTGAAATTGACCAGTATGCAGGGGGTGGAGGCCAGACCTGAAATCTCAGTGTGGGGGACAGGGTGATAGCAACCCCCACAGCAAGGAGATTGTTGTCCCTAGCCTGATGCCTCAGCACCAGGAAGGTGGCAGTATACTGAAGGAGAGAAGGTGGCCAAGAGCAAAGAAGCATGTAGCCATAGCAGAAAAATCTCAGTGGCTTAAATGTTACCCAGTTTTTTGTTTGTTTTGTTTTGTTTTTAACAACTTGGTAAATATAACCCAGTGGCTCTGTTACTGATTTGTCTGGTAATTGTGTCCATGCCAGTCAGAGGAGAAGTTGCTGGGCTTATGCTTTTCAGTGACTTGGTCACATCCTGTGACGACTGTGTGTACTAGTGATTCCCTGTTTGGAGGGGGACATTTTTCTACCCATCCAGAGTCCCAGTGGGCTCCATCCAACTGTTGGGGGCAGGTTTTAGCCGTGTAGTTTAGACAGGTTTTAATATGTCACACACGTGTGTGACAGCAACTCCTGTAATAACAGGAAATATAATTGGGAATTCTTTAGGACCTGCCTCCACAGTGCTTGGACCCACAATAATAAAGTGGCTGTGACTCAGATTTGTCAGCACATCCTAGAAAAGCAAAAGGCTTGTGACCAGATTGCTTCTTCTGCTGTTGTTGCAAAAGCATTCTTTGTTGAGCTTCACAGCTTCAGTCCTGTTGAAATATCCTAGTGTTTGTGTTGGGCACAGCAGCTGTCATGCTCTTCCTTCTTATCATCATTACATTTTAATGTCACCATGCAGCGAACCACCCCTGGACTAAGTGTGAAGCTTCAGGATGAACATCCAAAAATAAGAAAGGTGGACATATAGGGAGCCTATGAAACCCTGAATGAATGTGTGTTGTCCACATGAGCACAGCCATGTCAAGGATTGTAGGAAAGTGTATCAGACTCATAGAAAATTGGTAAACACCCACTCTCCCCCTGAAATGAGGCTCAGAGTGATGGCAAGGCCTTCCCTGGGGAATTGAGTGTCAGTGTTGGTCGTGAGTGTGTGGAAAAGGGCCTCCATATTTTTTTCTCCTCCTGGGTGTTTATAACCTGAGGTCTGCTCCTGTAGAGACTTTGCCTACTGAATTTAAATAAGCCTGCCTCCTTGTTCGGCCTTGCACCCTAAACCCTGCTTTCTCGTTCAGTTGTATGTAGTAAACATGCTGAGATTCTGGAGTGCTGTGACTTCTCCAGATTGTGATTGTTCAACCCCAGTTTTTCTGTGTCTGTGTTTCTGTCATTTCTTCATTCTCTCACCAGCCCTAGTCAGGGTTCAAGACCCAAGCTGTGCAAGGACAGGACACTACAGGACATCCAGTGCTTGGGTTGAGAGCAGCTTTGAGCCTAGGACAGAGCAGCTCTGGGGAGGGATTCAGTGCCACCAGTAGCTAAGGAGTTCCCCTCCCCCTCAGGGCTCTTCACTTGGCAAAACTTTGCCTGGACTAGAGGCAGAGAAGAATATCAGGGTAAGCCAAAGGGAAGCAAAGTTACTGAGTTCTTAAGAATGAGTACATACTTTAGATTTAAGGAGGGGGGAAATGGTAGGTAAAGGGAAGGGGGAGAGAGAAAAGGTTAAGAAAATTTAATGCTCATGAAAAACATAGATGCAGTATTCTAGAGAGAGTCACACTAAGGTATTTTACAATGATTCTGTGCCTTTCTAAGTTCTTTTGTCTAAAATAATATATTTGCATCTTACCCAGGGTCCTCCTTCTTGCTTACCTTCTTTAGGTGTACAGATTTTAGTATGATTATCCTATATTATGTCTAATATCCACTTATAAGTGATTATCGACCATGTGTGTCTTTCTGCTTATGGGGTAGATCGCTCAGGATGATCTTTTCTAGTTCCCACCATTTGCCTGCCAATTTCACGATTTTCTTGCTTTAAATTGCTGAGTAGTAATCCATTGTGTAAATGTAGTATGATTTTTGTATCCATTCCTCAACTGAGGGGTATCTGGGTTGTTTCCAGGTATCTGCTATTATGAATAAAGTTGCTATGTACATGGTGCAATAATATTTCAACAGACACTGGGAATACACACACTCTATCTCCAGCTTCTGCCAACACAAGCTATTTCAATAATGACCATCTGTTTTCACCACCACTCTTTCCATAAAACAAAAGTCCTCTTTATTGCCCCCAAAATGGGATGAGGAACACATGCCAGACGAGGCATACGAAAATGAACAAGTTTATAACCTTTGCTAATATTTGCAAATAACAGAGAATAATAGAGAAAGAGGACACAGAAATAGTGTGATTCAGTCCTCAAGTCAGGCAGTCCATAGACTTGTGACACACCTACTTGGTCCTGCCACTTGGAAGGCTGAAGCAAGAGGATCAGAAGTTCAAGGCCTGCCTGAGCTATACATCTAGCTCAAGACTAGGAGGAAAAACTGGCTGGGACCCTCTTTCAAAGACATAAATCAGCGAAAGGAAGGCTGGTGATATTGCTCAGGCAGGGTGCAATGCATTTTTTGCCTGGCACACATGAAGCCCTCAGTTTGATTCCCTACACCGCAAAAAATAAAATAAAATAAAAAAATAAAGAAAACCAAACAACTACTGAAGGCTACAATGACAAAGTAATTGGACAAAGTCTCAGAAAGCTCTTACCTGTATTACATTCATAATAGATCCTATAGGTAATTATGTAGTTATGGCAATGGGTGACACTAGGCAGCACCAGGTGTACTGAACTGCATTTTTGAGCATAATATGGCCAAGAGTCAGCATGACAACCCTGGATGCCATCAAGCAGCCAAGAGGCTACATGGCATGCTCATGGATCAAGGTGTCCCGAAACCGAACTTGTAAGAGGAATAAAAGGAACTGTGAGCACTACAATGGATTTTCTTCTGTTCTACTGCCTGGCAACCCCTTGAATTTTACTCCCAAAAAACACAGCATCTTCTCACAGAAGCATATACAAGCAACCATAAGGGTTGCCTTACCAGGATTCTGAGAGCTAAACTTCCACCCATGACAAGCTGGTTTGGGTTTTAGCTGCACCTTAAGAGGTCAGCTTTTG
>REGO01001424.1:29047-64854 GCA_010120015.1 Rhombomys opimus | reverse complement strand
AGGCCATTTAACCTGTAATTGCAGTCCTTGAGAGGCTGAACCAGGAAGATGGCCCTGAGTTAGAGATCAGTCTGTGAGATCCTTCCATAGTGAGCTCTCATCTCAAAACAACAATAACACTGTTTTGTTTGCTTTAGTATTTTTGTCTTTATGGTTTTTTTTAGGTCTTTTTCTGTTTTGATATAGTTTTTTTGTTGTCCTATATTCTTTTTTTGTTTGTTTGTTTGTTTTTTGAAGGATAGGGAGAGCACAGGCAAGTACATTCAAAGTTCTGTGGGTAGGGAGGATCTGGGAGAGGGGAAAGAAAATGATCAAAATGTATTGCATAAAAAACATTTTTAAAATTAAATCCAACAACAAAACCTCAGCATTTTATATAATCCCAGCACCGAATGGCTGAGGCAGGATGACTACAGAATTCAAGGTCACCTTGAGCTAAATAGTGAGTATGAGACCAGGATGCTCTACAGATTGAGAGCCCCCTATGTCAACCTGTACCATAGCCCTCCCCACCAAAAGAAGGTCATTCAAAGCTGGGTTGGTGCCAGACACTTAAGTAGAGTACCTACCACATAGGAAGCTGAGATGAGAGCTCTGCTTGAGCCCAGGGGTTCAAGAAGAGCCTGGACAACATTGTAAGACCCCAGATCAGAAACAAGACAAAAATCCTTGATTTCTAAGAATTAATGAGGGTTGTAGCTGCTATTCAATGGCGAAACACTTATAGAGCATATGTGAGGCTCTGTTTCCTAATATGGTGGGGGCACTTGAAAGAAGTAAAAAATGTTAGTAATGATTGGATCTAGAGACCCAGAGGGAAAAGAATGGTTTGAGACCCAGAGGGAAAAGAACGGTTGAAGCCTGGGCTAGCAGTATAGTAGTGAGAGCTAGATAGAAGATGTGAAGAAGGAGCAGATTACAAAGTCCTGGACAACCAGGTTCTGAGCAGGAAAGCTCACAATAAATTGAGTGCAGTGTGGAGAAGAGGGCTGGGATGAGTGTCTAGACATTGGCAAATGTGAAGCTGGAGGACGGGTTCATGACTGCCTAGAGATGACATCTTGACACTTGGATACTGAGAGAATGAGATGCTAGACTTGGCAAAAAAAAAAGTGATCAGACGGGCCTAAAAACATAATCTGATATATGTTCGATTCATTGGAATGGTGAGACATCCAATAATGATGTCCTCTAAGTAACACACAGAATGTCTGTCCATCCGGAAATGACAGTTCAAAGCTGTGACATATGTTGACAGGTAAGAGTAATTTAACAGGTTTTTTGCTTTTTTTTTATCAGAAGATCAGGGTGCTAAGGTCAGGCCACTGTATTTCTGATTTTGCAGTCACTCAATGCAAATTTGGAACGGATTTATGAAGCTATATTTAGCATAACAGGTTCCATATTTAAAATTCAATCACAAATGGCTGTTGAAGTTCATTTCTCCCTTACCCTGTGTTCAAATGGGATGTGGACTGCTACCTCCTCACTATGGGCTCTTCCATCTGGCATCTCCTTTGCAAGTCAGGATCACCTCTCTAATCATATCCCTGTCTTCCCCTTTATACAAAAGCAGTAATTTTGTTCTTTACTACCAGGTTCTTTACACTCAAATCCAACTACTCACTCACCTCCAGATGAATTTTGTTTCCTTCGGGAATTTCCATGCCCAGCTGGCCTGGCATTGAAGGCCTGAATCAATGTGGTTCTAAATCACTGTTTTTAGCTAGCACTGCTCCTGTGACCAAAGTGGGCAACTCAAACAATGTCTGAGTGAACTGCGATTTTCCATTTTTGTATTCAGCATCAACTCTTTCCCAAGACACATAGTGACCCCATCTCTACTTTACTGAGAACCACCAATGGTATTCAAACATTTGCAAAGAACCTCATCTTGAAAATGAGGACACTGAAGCTCAGAGGTATCTGGCCCAAAGATCAGAGATAGGTCTTCAGACCCAAATCTCTCAGTCTTTCCATTAAACCATGATCTCTGCACCATATGTCAAGCCATAACTCCAGCAGAACAAAGAATAATGCGAAACATACAAGGGGCTAATGCTCAGCCAGTATGAGCTAGGTCTTACTACATAGGCATGGCTGGCCCTAAACTTGTGACAATCGTTATACCTTAACTTCCTGTTGCTGTGATTTATCCGATGTGTCACCATAGCTGGAGGCTTTTTAAAAATGATGGCTAGAACAGGTGGGTCAGAGAATCGAGCCCACAGAGATAATAAAAGAAATGACAACATGGGGAGTTTCTGACGTCACAGGCTCCTGAGATGGAAAATTTGCCAGAGCTTTTATTAACTACTGAAATGTAGAATAACAGCCTGTGTAAAGAACTTGGAATGGGAAGAAAGCAAAGTAATAAATAAAACAAAGGAAGCTGCTGGGTGCTATGGCACACACCTTAATCCCACTACTCGGAGGAAGAGGCTGATGGATTTCTGTGAGTTGGAGGTCAGCCTGGTTTACAGAGCAGGTCCAGGCAGGCCTAGATAGACAGGTCTCAAAACAAAACAAAACAAAGCAAAACAAAACAAAACAAAAGGAAGGTAATTTGAGGATGGGTAGCCAGGTTTTAATCCTTTCTAGGGCTGCACTTGGTTGAAGAGAATATCCTTCCTTAGTAGAGATTGACCTTCCCTAGTAGAGGAGGAGCTTTCTCAGCAAATGTAGCTGCACTATACTTCTAGAAGCCCCCAACACACTCTCAAGAGCCAAAGCCCAACTCAAGCTACATCAAACATTTCTGCTTTCAATCACCTAGTGATGAAAGCAGGTACATATCAGCAGAGGCAGTAGACAGAAGCCTGTGCCATCTGCCAGATTCAGCAGAGAATGGGATCTCAGTGTATACTCAGAGAAAGCTAGCCTTAAGGCTTAGAAAAGTTTGCCTCAGAGCTTGTGTACCCCACAGCAAGAGAGTTAAGAGGACCCCCAGATTGGATATATTCAACACTATGACCAGCAAGCAGCCTACACAGGAACCATATGAAGCACCATAGGAGGCTCCCAGAGCAATGAAGTACAAGACAGATGTTAAATTTCACACTGGCTGGTCACCTTCAGATGAAGGGTCCTGACAAGGACACTGAGAGGCAGCTGCTCCTTTCTTCTGTCAGTCTCTGTCTAGCAAAGCAACCTGGATATTATCAAGAGAAGCCTCCCTATAGGCAAACAGCTTTAATATGAATAGACTCCAGAGATAATCCCTTACTGATACATGATGAGCTGACTGAATCATATCAGCCAGGTAAAGAGCACAGGGACACAGAGTCTCTCTCAGAACTAAGCTTATCTCTCCTGTCCCACACCTGACACACCACTCTTTTTCCCTTCCCCTCCCTGAACACCATTTTTTTTCTCTCAAAATACAGGCTTAAAAGTATCACCACACTGAAGAAGTTCAGTGGTTGAATACTTGTATGGTATGCATGAGGCCTCAGTTCCAGCCCCAGCACCACAAAACAAAAACAAAAAAGACACACACAAAAAAATATCAAAATGCTCCCATATGCACACAAATATGCTTCAACAAATGTATTCTTTCTCTTGTAAGAGGTCATTTCTCCTGAATGGAAATAAAAACTGTCATAAAATTGAAATCCATATTGCAAGGGGAAAGTGAAATTTTAAAACCTAAATGGGACTTCTAGCTTAAGTATTAGCATGCGTTTGGCTTAGGCAATACTTGTTTCTGATAGTTCCCCATACATTAATGAGAATAATAATAAAATTACAAGCAATCTACCTTACCCTAATGATTTTTTCCTGAGTCAGTGATGCTTTGAAAATTCATAGGATAGCAAGGAAGTGGCTCAGGGGCAGAGTGCTTGGGAACAAGTCCAAGGCCCATGGGTTGTAAACACAATCCTTCCAAACAAAGCACAAAAATATATACAGTAGGAAGGGGAAATGTGATCATGAAAAGCATTAGAAAACCCCTGAAGACATTTTTAACTACCTTCCCTCTCATCCCAGATCAGAACACCTAGCTCTAACTTTTCCGCTGTAATTGTCCTGCTAGATGATTCCTGAGGTAAGAGTACCATGCAGAAGAGACTGGCATTGCACTTGATTTGTGAAAGGTAGCCTTGGACTCCTAATTGCCGTGCCTCTGCCTGCTGAGTCCTGGGATTAATGTGCCATCACATTCAACTCTGTTGGCTTTCTTCAGTGTAAACGCATGGCCATCAGCTGTGTCCAGCCTAAAAAGGGCCTGGGCCACATATCCATCTTTGACCTGAGTTTAAGGACAAAGAAAACTTCAGAGGTCAGAGCTGCTGTGAGGTTGAAGGAAGCACTCTGCCAGTTAACTGCTAGGATTTGAGTAGAGCACACAGGCCTGGTCCTTTAGATGGATGGCTAGGACAGAAAGAAGGGGAACCAGCAGGTGACCTCATCATGTGCATACTCCCTTAGGGTTAGAAAACTTCGTCCAACCACACTCCTTCATCCCCTTGGAGTCTACAGTATCCACTGGAATGATGAACATGCAAAAAATGTGCAATCAAGTCCCATGCAAATGAGCAGCATATACCCAGTCTTGCATTTTTCAACTTTTGGTGCAATGGGTTTCTTCTGGGAAGGCCCTCAAGTTTTTGTCCACTATCAGCTGAAAGGTTAATCGCATAATGGAAATTGATTGCATCGAAACAATTGAGAGAAATGGAAGCTTAAGTAGAGCTCTCAAAGGCTAGCACAGGGCAGCACCTATCAAGACTGTGTGGGCAGGCTGCATACTGCTACTTTCTGAGTGACTCTATTTAGGGCTACCAACCACCAGCTGAGTAGGATGAGTAAACTCTGTCACAGGTACAGAGATCTACCATGAGGGTCCTTGGAGGCTAGTTTGAATGAGAAACTAGGACAAGTATAGTCTAAGGATTGGTATGGTATTAGCACATATCTCCAGCAACACCTTCATCCAATTTGCAAGTCACACCTTGCCTTTTGCCTTCTTCCACAACCCACAGTGCAATTAACTCTAGCCAGAGACTTAGGCACCAAGAGTATCATTTATTTATTTATTAAAATTAAACATGTTACATGCCACTCATGAGGCTAGACCCTCAGAGAACAAATCATGAACAGTCCTCTTATGAGGGGACACATTCAGCAACATGTTACAACATGTAGGAGGGAGGAGCCACTCTAACTCATGGCTGCATAGAGGGATTGGCAATTATCCAGAGGGGGTGGGAAATGACCCAGAATATCCTCAGGATAGGGAATTCAGAAAAAAAAGCACTCCAGGGGAACTGAACTGTAAATGCATATTGGAGCATAAGGAAAATGGACATGGGAGCCCCCACGTCCACTTGAGACAATTTTCACTTTCGTGGTCGTGCCCCTTTGACTCTCCCCTTACTTAATGCAGTGTTTTCAGCAGCATGAACAGGTTGGCACGATGACATGAGCACATCAGGAGACCTAGGCTTTGCAGATGCACTTGGCAGGCTGGGCTCATTCTGTGAGAGTAGCCTATGCAGTTTCCTACGTGGCTTACCCTGTGACATACATATGAATCTATTTTTTTCTCTTTTTCCTTTGTTGGGCCGGCACATATGCAGACCGACTCTCCTTGGCCTTTTTGTCGGTAATATTTTGCTCAGATTCAGACTGGGGCTCCTGCTCGGGTGCAGGCTCCAGCTGTGGCTGGGCCTTGGCCTCTGCCTCTGCCTTGGGCTCAGGCTCAGTGTCAGGGTCAGGCTCAGGCTCAGGCTCAGGCTGGGGCTTAGGCTCCTGCTCTGGGTGGGGCTCTGGCTCAGGCTGAGGCCCAGGCCCAACCCTACGACGTTTCCTACGTGGCTTACCCTGTGACATACATATAAATCTGTTTTTTCTCTTTTTCCTTTGTTTGGCCAGCAGATATGCAGCCTGCCTCTCCTCAGCCTCCTTGTTGGTAATCTTTTCCTCAGATTGACACTCACGCCCCTTCTCTGGCTCAGGCTCCAGCTGGGGCTCAGATTTAGGCTCAGGCTGGGACTTGGACTCCACCTCTGGCTGAGCCTCTGCATCAGAGTCAGACTCAGGCTCAGGTTCCTGCTCTAGCTGGGGTTTGGCCTCTGCCTCAGCCTCTGTCTCAGTCTCAGGCTGTGGCTCGGGCTCATGCTGGAGCTTGGCCTCTACCTCTGGCTGAGGTTCAGGCTGCCTCTCAGGCTCAGACTGGGCCTCCTTTTCTGGCTGCAGCTTCCCCTCTGGCTCCGGCTCTGGATCAGGCTTTGGCTCCGGCTCTGACTCTGGGTACAGCTTGGGCTCAGGCTGTTACTTGGGCTCCAGTGCTGCCTGCAGCTCTCCCTCTGGCTCCAGCACAAGTTCCTGCTTTGGCTCTGGCTGTGGCTTATGCTCAGGTTTGGGCCTGTGCTCAGCCTGGGGCTCTGTCTCTGGCTGAGGTTGCAGCTCTGAGTCTGGCTCCAGCTCTGGCTCTGCCTCTGGCTCTGGCTTAGGCTCACTTGATGGTTGGTTGGAAGTTCCATAAAGATCCCACCGGTCACAATCATCATCTGAACTGAGAATAGAATTAATAGTTTGAAACAACTGTCTTTCATACTCAAGTATTTGGTCCTCATCACGGGAATCATCTTAAATTCAAGCGACATCTATAAATACACTCCTTCTACCCATTCTGTACATACAGACATCATCAGCAGGATATTGAACACAAACTAAGTTGAAGTAGTTGAATGCTTGGACATTCTGAATCACAGTTAAAAATCATAGTTTTAGATAGGTCCCTCTATTTTGTATTTTACTGAGAGAAGTGACCGATAAACTAGCAATGAAAATATGATTCCCACTTTGAAATCCTACTGTCTAAAGAGCATGAGGTACTTGCTCAGTTGTTCCTTAACACAAATCTGATGCCTTGTGGGCCATAGCAAATAAGGGCACTTGCTTCAATAAAGCAGTATTTCATCTATATCAAGTTAAAATTCTCTAGCTTAGAAAAGTTCTTTATTTAGTCCCTGTGGTCCAGCTGGACTTTTGGTGCTTGCTGCCTTATACAATAAGGTATGGAGTAGATAGTAGATCTTTAACAGTTTCACTGTTAACCTCTCCTAACCCCAGTTTCCACCGAGCTGGAAAGAAGGTAGAGTCATGCTTCTTACTCTCTCCTCTTTCTTGTCCATAAAGGATGAAAAGAGAAGAAGAGGGACGAACAGAGCTCTAGGCAGACAGAACTGTACCCAAATCTAAGGCAACAGGAATTTGCAACTATGTTAGGATATAGACCAATGTGCAGGGTATCAGCACACAATGGAGAAAGAAATGGGGGAACTGGCTAAAAAAATCATCACAAACTTAAGGTTTGCAGAGGCAGATCCTAAAACAGCCACATGTGCCAAGGCTTCAGAGCTCAGCTGTTTCTCTAAGCAGAAATGATACTTGCCTTTGTTGCTTATTTCCCAGATCTTAGCCATCTGTTCTTCAATAGGAGGTCCAGTGTCAGAGTCTGAGTCAGTCACCACACAGCTAAGTTGTAAGGTAGAAAAAGAAACCAAGAAAATATGAACACAATATTCTTCTCTTCAGGACATTTCCCGAACTTTCTACAATAAGCATGATCACTTTTTAAATTTTGGTTGTTTCCTACACCAACTCTGTTCTCCTTCATTACACTTGTTCAATCTTTCCATTACTCCGCATTTTCCATCATTTTATACACCTTTCCACTGCTCTTACAAAAGGAGGCATCTTACAGAAGTCACAATGTGAACAAAGCACAACCAAACTCCAACTGTGCAAGTAACTCAATGTCTAATGTCTGGTATCCAGTCATAATCTTCTCCAACTCTATAGCATACCCAGCTTGTCTCCTAAGATCAGGATGGCTCCACTCCATGACTGCCACTGTTCGTGGTGCTTGTTCCATGACACTGGCATCTCCAAATGGCTGGAGTCTCTTTCTTCAACTGGCTTTCACTCCTACCAATAGCCTCTCCGGGGATTTCTTAGAGAAATGCAGCTCTGCCTAACAGTACAAAGCCTCAGCTGTTCTTCATGACACATTCATGATTTCATAAACAGTACCAATTGGGTAACTCTTGGAGACTACCAGGTTCTGCTGCCAGCACAAGCTACAAACCAGAAAACAGTCTCGGGGTCACTACTTCTCTGTGCCAATTCTGCGAAAACACTTTCCAGAATATTTCACCTCAGTACTGCTGGACTCTTCTTATTTATGGCTAATTTCTCAGCTCCAGCTGTCCAGCATCAATTATCCCAGCAAAGGAAAGGATTTAAGTTAGTTGGGCTAGTATCTTGTTACTCACAGCCAGTTCTTCAGCCCCAGCTACCCACAACCACAGATTCTTAACTCAAAACATGAAACAGCTCCAATAGAGTCCTTAAGTGACTTCCAATCTTCCCTCTGGAACTTCCCAAACCAGGCTTCCATCATCTGCATTTTTCTCAACACTAACTTTCCATGTTCCCAGGGAATAGCTCACAAATCTTTGAACACTCAATAGATATTCTAGACCCCAAACTTCCAAAGTCTTTTCAAAATCCTCCACAAAGTGACACAGTCAGGTCTGACATATTGGTAACCACCCTGGGTAACAATATCTGTCTTATTTAGGGTTAGTATCGCTGTGAAGAAACATCACGACCAAAAGCAACTTGAGGAGAAAGGAGTTTATTTGGCTTACACTTCCTCCTCAGTGCTTATCACTGAGAGAAGTAGAATAGGAAAAGGCTAAAAGCTGTAGGCAGGAGCTGAAGCAGAGCCTGCTTACCCACTGGCATGCTCAGGCTGCTTTCTTATAGAACCCAGGACTACCAGCCCAGGGATAAGCAAACCCACCATAGGCTGGGCCCTCACTTCAATCACTAATTAAGAAAAATCTACAGGCTTGCATACTGCCTGACCTTATAGAGGCGTTTTCTCAATTGAGACCCCCTAATCTAAAACAATTCTAGGCTGTGTCAGCGTGACATGAAGCTCGCCAGCAGCTAAATTTTTCTTCGGGCTTCCAAGTTCTAGGTTTACAAGCATGCACCCCTGTAAGATGTACATTTCAAAATCATCATTGTTGGGGGAGGTGTAGAGTGTGTGTAGCTGTGCATGCACCACAACACATATGTGGAAGCTATAGGACAACTTTGTGAATTCAAGTGTCTCCTTTCACCTTTACACGGCTTCTGGGGATCAAACTCTAGTTATCAGACTTGTGTGGCAAGTACCTCAACCCAGTGATCCATCTCTGGACATGAAACACTTTTACTATGGAAGAAAACACTCCAAATACTTGTTACAAATTTTTTCTGCATCCACTATAGACACCAAGTTTAATCTAATTCTACCATGCATGTTGTCTTTAAAGCTGCCTATTTGATGAACCTTTGTTCTCCTACTTACTACCCTAGCCTTATAGAACCTTTCTAGGCTGGGTGTGTGGCACATGCATTCAATTCCAGCACCCAGGAGGCAGAGGTGGGCCGATCTCTCTGAGTTCAGGGACAGCCTGAACATAGTAAGCCCAGGATACCCAAAGCTACTTAGAGAGGACCTGCCTTGGACACATACAAACAAAATTATTGTCTTCAAGGGGCTGCAGAGAAGGCTCAGCAGGTAAGAATACTTGGTGTTCCTTTTGAAAAAGATTTTCCTTTTTTATTTTATTTTTCCCTCGAGACAGGTTTTCTCTGTGTAACATCTCTGGGTATTCTGAAAACTCACCCTATAGGCCAAGCTGGCCTTGAACTCAGAGAGGTCTGCCTGCCTCTGCCTCTCTAGCACTGGTATAAAAGGCCCTGTACATTACCACATCAGTCATGATTTTTCATTTTTATTTTTTTCATGTGTATAGGAATTTTGCCCATGTGAATATCCATGTACTATGTGCATACAATGTATTTGGCGTCCAAAAGAGGGCACCAGATCTTTGCGAGTAGAGTTACAGACAGTTGTAAGCCACCATGTGGGGGCTAGGAGTCAACTTTTGTCTTCTGGAAGATCACCAAGCCATCTCTCCAGTCCCCGACACTGGCTGCTCTTGCAGCAGACCCTGTTCTGATACTCAACACCCACAAAGCAGATTATAACTGGTGGTAACTGGTTCTAGGGGGTCTACCACCTCTTCTAGGCATCATGGGTACTAAGCACATATACATACAAGCAGGCAAATGCTTCTACACATAAAATAAATACAACGATTTTAAAACAGAATATTCTTGTTGGGCATGATGACACATGACTTTAATCCCAGAACTCTGTTAGTTTGAGAACAGCCTTGTGTATGTAGTGAGTTATTGGACAGTCAGGGCTACAAAGAGCCTCTGCCTGAAAAGAAAAGGAAAGAAAAAGAGAAAGGGAAAGGAAAGGAAAAGAAGTGGAAAGTCTTCTCTTAATTTCTAGCACATAGTGATCTTTTGGTTCTCACTCCATTTCTACCTGATCATCACTTTTTCCACAACTTACTGGGACAGCTCTCTTGAAGCTCAAAAAACTAGGCTAAAACACTCTGATATTTATGTGATGAGTTATTTGTATTGGTTGTCAATATGATCATAGTACACTTATAACATCACCATGAGGCAAGATGCAGCCTGGATCATAAAAGAGCATATCACGCTAAATGTCTACTTTTTTTCTAAATGATTGAGAATAGAAAGTTCAAAGACATTTTTAAAAACCAACTAGTTGAGCATGAAGTCTAGAAGTTAAGATGCAGAGGCCACAAGTGCAAAGCCAACCTTTATGTATACAATGAGTTCCAGGACAGCCAGGACTACATAGTGAGACCCTGTCTGAAAAAAGCCAAAACTAATCAATCATGGTGACACACATATTTAATCCCATCATGAGGGAGGCAGAAGCAGGCAGATCTCTATGAGTTAGAGGACAGCCTTGTCTGTAGAGTGAGTTCCTGGACAGCCAGACCTATCCAGTATGACTCCATGTATAATAAGGTACACACACACACACACACACACACACACACAAACACACACACCTATAAAAATGAAGCAACAGCTGAAGAGTTAAACCATGGCCCAAGACAAGAATCAGATACTTTAAACTGGTAACAAAGTCAGACATCTAACCTGATGCTGTTGAGAAAATGTGATGTTTACACTTATTTCTTCTTGCCTAGGACATTGGAGGAAAAAAAAGAAAAGTCAAGTTCCAACCATTCTCCTGCTTACCTGGACTCTTCCTGCCCCGGCACTGGAAACTTATCTAAATCAAGGAAAGAAAAAGCGTTAGGAAGCATCATAAAATCTAGTAGCTCATTTCTTTTATTGTTGAAAACTAGGTTAAAAATTACAGGTAACCCGACACTAGTGACATAGGTCAGGGGTAAAGCACTTGATTATAATACCTTGGACTCAATGTCCAACAAGAAAGAGAAAGACAAAGAAAGGGAGGGAGATAGAGGTAAGAGCCAAAATAATCTATGTTTCCTATCAAAGATACAGTGGAAATGAAAGACATAGGAACCAAAAAGGGGTAAAGAACACATTTAAGAAATATATATATTCCCCTGCTCTTGAAGGCAGAGAAATAAATTTCAACAAGCCAGAAAAAACACTAGAAGGGGACAAACATAGGACCAGATCAAGCTAAGTGTCCCAAATTTCTTATCAGTCATCTCTACAAAGACATTTAATATATGCACACGCCAATCAAAAGATGGCTCTACTTACAATCCTCAAACTCTTCACTGCTGCTTTTTATGTGCACGTTAATAATGTAACTTGAAAAAAAAAAAAAGAGGATTTTAAACTGAGGTCTATCAACAACACTGGCAATAAGATATCCCCATTGTCAAATAAATGCCGGCAACAACCAGTTTCCAAAATGCAAGGTCAGCTTTACGTGCTTATGTGTGTCCAGTTTGGTCTCAATAGCAAGAGCCTACCTCAAAACTAAGAATATTGTCTTAGATTCTGGGCTGGCTTTAAACCCCCATGTAGTGGAAGTTGACCTTGAAGTTTTTATTCTCCTGACTCTCCCATCTGAGAGCTGAGATTCACAGCAGTGTATCTGCCATTGATTTATGCTGTGTTGGTGTCTGAACCGAGTTTGATGCAGGCTAGGCAAATACTCTACCAACTGAGCTACATCTCAGCCCCTATATATACTTCTCTTCGAAAAACAATTTTTGTTTTTAATTCTATCTGTCTGTCTGTCTATCTATGTCTACATATATGAGCTCATATACATAGATATATGTCTTGATAGGAGCTATGTGCTATCAAGAATGGAGTGGAAGTCATATAACAGTAGGCATGAATTTCATCAGAGTGACTTTCTAGAAATTTACTCATACTTAATAAGGTATTGTGTGCTTCATATAATTATGAGCTTCTGCCTACTAATAGAGATGTATAGGAATCTGGAATTCTAGAATCTAAGATTCTTGTTTCTTTATAATTCATATTTAAGACTAACCAAGATGAATACAGTTGAAATGGCTCATCACTAAGATGTGTTTGCCAGCAAACCTAACAATCTGAATTTTATCCCAGAGACCTACATGGTAAAAGGAGAAAACCAATTGCTGCAAGTTGTCTAATCTCTGATCTCTATACACCTACCATGGCACTTGCATGTCCAAACACAAAAAATAAGCAAATGTACCTTATGTTTTTTAAATTAGCTGCGGAAGTACAGCATAGTGGTTCAGACTTGAAACCCCAATACAGGGAAGGTAAAAGCAGAAGAATTCCAAGTTCAAGGCCAGTCTGCGCTACAAAGCAAGTCTTACCAATATGCCCATTGGTGGTTTACAAGTTTAATCCCAGCACTCAGGAGGTAGGGGCAAGTAGATCTCTGAGTTCAAAGCCAGCCTGATCTACAGAGTGAGTTCCAGGACAGACAAGGCTAAACAGAGAAAACCTGTCTAGAAAAAAACAAAACATCAAAAACAAAAACAAAGCAAAAAAACCCTAATAAATCAGTGAAATGAAAGAAAGAAAGAAAAAAAATAAATGAATGAATCAGAAGGCAGAGACAGGGCAAACTCTGAGTTTGAGGACAGCCTGGTCTACAGAGTGAGTTCTAAGCCTGAGCTACACAGGAAACCTTTATCTAGGAAAAAAAAATAGTGAAAACCCTGTAGTGGAACCTTTATCTACTTTAAGTGTCACATTAGTGAGGTGTAAAGACAAGTACAGCCCTCAATTTAACCTCCAGCTTTCTGTCGACATCGTTAGTGTTTAATTATTAATTGTTCAACCCCTATTCTCCTGAAAGCTGCTCTCCAAGCCTTGTACCCAGAGCCAAAATCTCCCTGCAGTTCCAGCTGCCAAAACTAGTGGCCTAGTCTGGCCCAGTCCTTTGGAATGAGCTACACCAGGCCTCAACACAGGAGGCTGCTGGCCTTACCAGCTCCTTCCACTAAGCAAAAGCCCCCTCACCTTCCCATTGGCCACTGAGGCAAGGGTTCTCACAAGAGTCCAGTGATATTTCCCATCTCAGGCCACTCCTCCCCACGAGCCATGCCCCACCTCATTCTCCCACCTACCCTGCCTGGCTCTGCCCTGTCCCACCACTGTCCTGTCCTCATGCCCACCCTGCCCCCAACCATTAGCCCAGCCCTGGCTCCACAGCCCCATCTGTCAACCCAGCCCGCACAACCCTGCCCCCTTCAAGTACTGTCTCAGGTTCCTGGCATCTTCTAGAAACAAAACTGGAGCTTTGCCTTTTGGACCTCTGGGTGCTTCCACCTCTCAGGCTTTGAGACCCCATCCCTCCTGATGGGACATAAAGTAATATCCTGCCCATGGCGGCCATTAGTCTCCCCTCAGCCACAGAAGCCCCCATCTTTAACAATCCTAAGCCCCAGGTTACTAGCTAGTCCTCCCTGCACAGCAACCTTCTCCTACCCTCTTGGGACATCCCACAGACGTGCAGACCATTCTCCCACAGCCCATGAAACCTAGGCTGAAGGCTAGGCCCCTGTCTGCCCTTGTCCCCTGTACTGGACCCAACCTCCTCTTACTACTACCCTACCCGTGCCCTGTCCTCCCTGTGTGGGGACCAGCACCACCTGAAGCTGCCTGGTTCCCCTGGTAACGGCCAAACATTGGAACCTTCTAAACAGCCAGTCCCTGGGTTCAGGGGTCACAGCTGCCATGTTCCCTGCCGCTCCCTTCTCCTCGCCATCAGCCCCTCTGCTTCTATGGTCCTCTGTGACGTCCATGTCCCGCCCCTAACCCCATCAGAATCCTGGCCTTTGTTCTTTTCGGCAGTGTGTGCATCCATCCCAGGGCCTTCTCCACAGTTGCTGACGGCCTCGGCCCCGATCCCGGCCTCCAAGGCCCTTTTTCTCTGTAAGGGGAGGTGTCTTACAGGATCTCAGTCCTCCTGATCCCAGGTGCCGACCTGGAACCCGGCTACTCCAAAGTGGTGTCTCTACTTAAACCCGCAACACTCAAAGGAGACCGGGCCCCCTTAGCCCACCCTATGCACACCTACCTGTGTGCCTGTCTGGCTCAGGTCCCAGCCACCCCCCGCTCCTCTGGCGAGCCAGCAAGGGATGTGTGCGGGCAGCGCCTTTAATAGGGCCAAGCCCCTAGGCACCATGGCAGTAGAGGACATATTCCCGCCTTTTGGGCTCCCATCTCTCAGGAAGGCCCCTAACGACGTTTCTGAATTTTCTAACCATGTGTTTGAGATACCTGCTCCAGTGCTTCTAGAATTGGACATCCCTGTTGAGATGCTACTTCTCACAGAAGGGCACCATTTCAATAGAGAGCTATCCCCAAGCCAGATATTGCGGCTAACCGTCTCTAACAACCCCCTTCTCCGTTTAGTTTTTAAGACTTGGTCCTTGTAATCCCAGGCTGGCCTGGAACTGGCCATAGTCCCACCTTTAACTTTGGAGCCCGGACCATGCCTGGTTTTTAGCAACTTTCTGAATCGATAGAAAAGAAAAAAGTCTTTACGTTTATTTTTTTATGTCATTTTTGGTTTTTTTTCGAGACAGGTTATCTCTGCATAACCCTGGCTCTTCTGGAACTTACTCTGTAGACCAGACTGGCAACACACTCAGAGATCCAACTGCCTCTGCCTCCCCGGTTGTGGTATTAAAAACCTATACCTTACTCAAACTAAAATAAAAAAAAAATATATATCTATATTGAACTTGAAGGTTTCTACATTGCTTGAACTGCCAGAATGTTTTCTTTTTCTTTTTAATACTTTATTAATTACACTTTATTCACTTTGTATCCTCCCTGTGGTTCCCTCCCTCCTCCCATCCCAATCCCTCCCTTCCTCCACCCTCTGCATGCATGCCCTTCTCCAAGTCCACTGATAAGGGAGGTCTTCTTTTCCTTCCTTCTGACCCTAGTCCATTAGGTCTCATCAGGAGTGGCTGCATTGTCTTCTTCTGTGGCCTGATAATGCTGCTTCCTCCTCAGGGGGAGATAATTAAAGAGCAAGCCAATCAGTTCATGTCAGAGACAGTCCCTGTTCCTATTACGATGAAACCCACTTGGATACTGAACTGCCATGGGCTACATCTGTGCAGGGGTCTTAGGTTATCTCCATACATAGTCCTTGGTTGGAGTATCAGTCTCAGGAAAGACCCCTCTGCTCAGACTTTTTGCTTCTGTTACTCTCCTTGTGGAGTTCCTGTCCTCTCCAGATCTTACTGTTTCCCACTTCTTTCATAAGATTCCCTGCACTCTTCCCAAAGGTTGCCAATAAGTCTCAACATCTGAATTGATAGCCTGCAGGGCAGCCTTTCAGAGGTCCTCTGTGTCAGGCTCCTGACTTATCTCTCTGGTCTTCCAAATACCCTGAGCCCTGGCAGAAGACAATTTAGTCCCCTACAGAAAAGAAAGCAGGTGCAACCGCAAAACATCTAGCAATACTGAACTCTGCTTGCTGGCATCAAATCTTGTTAGACCTTGAGGAGGTAAAAAAGAATTTGTTACTTTATGTTTTCTGCTGGGCTTTGCAATCCATGAGAAAAACAAACAAACAAACAAACAAACAAAGAAGCCTTTTTTACATAATACCGTTCTCTGGCAGACATCAATGTATTTCTCATGCAGTTGCTTCTGGACTCTAGCCATTGTTCCGGGAGTTTTGTGTGTGCTTAGAGTACAAGACAGGGAATAGTTGTGCAAGCCTTTAAGCCTTTCAACCAAGATTTTGAAAAGTAGAGGCAGTCAGAAATCTGATTTAGAAGCTAGCCTGGTCTACATCATGAGTTCCAGAACAGATCTCTGATCTAAATTGTGAGCCAAGACAGGCAAGGCTACAGAGAAACCCTGTCTCAAAATAATAAACAAACAAACAAGACTTTGTTCAAACAAAGGATTTAGGTTCACTTCCCACTACCCATACAGTGTCTCACAACTACCCATAATTCCAGTTCCAGAGAATCCAATGCCTTCATCCAACCTCTTCAGACACCAGGCACACCCATGCTGCATAGACACAAATGCAAGTAAATCCCCAGACATGCAACACAAATCTAAATTAAAAAAATTAAAATCTAAATAACGGAACTTGAGAGAGACACAAAACGCACTGTTTTTACTTCCTAGTCTCTATGAGTCACTAAGCTGAGGCCAAAGGCTGCATTTAGTGTGAGAACCTTGGAGCGCAACTGCACAACAACTTAAAATCTTCTTCCTAAAATAAAACTTCTATGTGAGGCAGGGCATGGTAGCACATGCCTGTATTCCTAGCACTCAGGAAGGGAAGTACAGGCAGATCTCAGTGAGCTCCAGGGCAGCCTTGTCTACAAAGTAACCCAAGGACAGTCAAGGGTACAGAGAAAAACTGTCCAAAAATATAAAATAAAATAAAATAATATTTTAAAAGTCCCCTTGTTCTTGTAGAAGACCTGGGTTCAATTCCCATCACCCACACAGTGGCTCACAACTACCAAAAAGTCCAGTTCCAGGGATGCAATGTCTTCTTCCAAATTCTTCACACACCAGGGACACACATGGTTCCCAGGCACAAATGCATACAAAACTCCATCCATGTAACAGAAATCTAAATTTTAAAAAAAGTTATAATCTAAAAAAAGATTCTTGAGCCAGACACAAAAGGCATTGTTATTCCTCCCTATTATCAGCTGATCACTAAGCTGTCCTAGGAGAGAGGGTGATCCAGACAGGTTTCCTAGCAACTGTGACTCTACTGAGTAGGAAAAAAATGCAGTAAGGCTGGTTCCTCCCCACAGGTGACTGGACATGTCTCCACCTGTCTGGCCTTTGTTCAGGTTTGTGCTTTAAACTTTATTTCAATCACCCCCTCCCCCCCAAAAAAAACTAATTTATAATGCTTTTGTCTCTCATTTCTCCCTTCCCATGATCATTTGAAGACCCAATCTTGGGTCTTCCAGATATGACACTTAGTGTCCTCCAGATTTATTTTCCACAATGGGATCTGAGTACCATTACTGTATTGCTTCAAAGCATTCCTTCATGTGAGCCATCAAGTAATTTAAAATACAAGACCCAAAGGTAAAAATGAAAATGAGTAGTGGTCCCATCAGGGTGGTTATATAATTTCTGTATTAAAAAAAATCATTATAAATGCTCATGTTGTTTTAGAGGACCTGGGTCCAATTCCCAACAGCCATACAGTGGCTCATGTCCACTGGTAACTCCAGTTTCAGGGATTCTAATGCAGCTTCCACAATCCTCAGGCACCCTGCACACACACGGTGAACAGACACAAATGAAAACTAAACAATATAAAGGCAACACAATTCTAAATTAAAAAAAAAATTACACTCTGAAGATATTGTCTTGAGCCCGACACAAAAGGCACTGTTATGCCTCTCTAGTGCCAATTATTCAGTAGGGTGAGGACAAAGGCTCACTTTTGTCTGGAAACCCTGGAGCCGTTCTGAACAACAGAATAAAATCTTCTTCTAAAAATAAAAATTCAAATTTAACGTGGGCATGGTGGCATTTGCCTGTAATCCCCGCAGTCATTAAAGCAGCAGCAGAGAGATCTCTGTGAGTTTCCAGGACAACCTTGTCTACATGTATGCCAAGAATAGACAAGGCTACACAGAAACCCTGTCGCAAAAATAAAATAAAGTAAATTTTAAAAATTATTCGTATTTTTAATTTAAGTGTATTTTATTTTTTTAAGATTAACTTACTTTATTATGTATACAGTGTTCTGCCTGCATGTCTACCAGAACTCCAGAGGTGGGCACCAGATCTCATTATACATTATTCAGATCCACCCCTTGGTTGCAGGGACCTGAGCTCAGGACCTCTGGAAGAGCAAGCAGTACTCATCAACTCTGAGCCATCTTTCCAGCCCCAAATCACTTGTTCCTATAAGGACCTGAGTTCAACTGCCAGCACCCATCCAGAGGCTCAGAACTACCTGTACCTCCAGTTCCAGGGAAGACAATGCCTTCTTCCAACCTCTAAATGGACCAGGCACACACATAGTACACAGACACAAAGCCAAGCAAAACCTCATACATGTAACACAAATGTAAATGAAAATGTTAACATGTATAATAAATGTCTTCAGCCAGACACAAAGGACACTGATGTGCCTCCTCAGTGCCACAGACTCCAGAAGATCAGAGCAAA
Source organism: Rhombomys opimus (assembly GCA_010120015.1). Classification (NCBI taxonomy): domain Eukaryota; kingdom Metazoa; phylum Chordata; class Mammalia; order Rodentia; family Muridae; genus Rhombomys; species Rhombomys opimus. Next base: position 46,302 of record REGO01001424.1, on the reverse strand, counting down.
GAATCCCTTTTGTCTAGGATCCCAAGAGCCCACATGGACAGCAAAGTGAAATCTTGTTACTTTACAAACCAAATATGAGTTAGGCTGTCCATGGTGGCTGCTACCTGTAATCCCAGCATGTGGAGGAGGAACAGGACGGCAGACTCATGTGAGTTCAAGGCGAGTCTGGTTTACAAAGTCAGCATAGGCCATCCGAGCCTACAGAAAATCCCTGTATCAAAAAGTCTAATAAGAAAAAAAAATCATTAAAATAAACCTGTTGTTTTACAGAAAGTGGCTTCAATTCCCAACAGCCATACACTGGCTCAAAACCACTGATGACATCAGTTTCAGGGATTCTATGCAGTCTTCCAAAATCAGTTCCCACGCACACTCACAGTGCACAGGCAGAAACACAAGCAAATCACCTTATATGCAAAGAAATAAAAAATTAAATTTAAAAAGGGTCTTGAGCCAGACGCAAAAGGTTCTGTAATGCCTTTCTAGTTCCAGCTATTTAAATCTCTCTTCTGTCTGGGAACCCATGGCCCACCTGCACAGTAAAGTAAAAGCTTCATCCTAAAAAGTAAAATTTCAATGTTGGGCTTGTTAGGCCCAACAAGAGCCTAAATATAAGAAGGTATGAAGAGAACTCAGGAAACTATTCATTCATCGATGCAAAATCACAAGAGGTTAGTTTATTTTGACTATTGCACAATGGGGTCACCCCTGCTGGTCAGCAAGGAGTGGCACCAGGAGACAAAGACCTTAGGTTTTTAAAAGGCAAAAGGCGGGAATCTCCTGGGGTTGTTATTTGGCGATTTGGGATTGGATGAGGTGTTTAACTTTTAAAATAATTGGTTAGTTCTAGTCAACCTTAGTCAGTCCTGCTGTAAATATCTGATCTCCAAGTCAGTTTGCAATTTCTTGCCATATGAGATATAGCTATAGTTAAAGGTGGGAGAATCATTAACTCATCCCATGTCTATTCTGAGGAGTGGGGGTTACAGGCTTTGGATCAAAGGTCAGGAGCTATGCAGGAGGATTGGGGTCATTTGGACCAGTTTTCAAACAAAGCCCATTTCACAGGGACGCAAGAACATGCTGGTTGTTTAAACCTGGGATGGTGGCTCTGGCTTGCAACCCCTGTACTGGGCAGGTTGAGGCAGGAGGATTGCTGTGGGTCCTGGGAAACAGAGTTGAAATCTGTGTGTCAACCAACAAACAAAAAGTAAGAAATTGGTTGCTTGGACAAAGAATGAAAGTGGTAAAAGTTTTGGTGAGATACATGAAGAAAACAGGTAAATAGGGTGGGTATGTTAAAGCATACCTGTGTTCTCAGAACATGGGAGGTAAAGGCAGGGGCAATCAAGAATTCAAGGTTATTGTGGGCTACAGAGTAAGTTTGAGGCCAGCTTAGGCTATGGGAGGCTCTGCTGTAAAACAACAACTAAATAAATGAATAAATAAAATTTTTAAAGAAAAAAAATGTTAGATCCGTAGGCAATAGCAGGATATGAAAGGCCACAAAATTTCCTCAAACAATACAGATATTAAAGTGAACAGGATATCATGAGGGAACCAGATGTTCACAGAGTATCTATGCAAGATACAGTTGGTGCATTTCTACATATAAAGGGAAAACGGTTCCCTTATATTGGACTAAGCTGGACATGTTCCCTGACCACATGGTAATACTTAACAGCACCAGGCACAAGGCAAATACTTGGCCTCAGGCAGGTTTAAGGAGAGCATGTTACCAATGTAGAATGCCCTGTCTACTCATGACAGAGCATGAGGATGAGTCTGAACTTCTGATTCTCCTGCTTCTTTTTCCTGAGTGCTGAGATTACAGGTCTGTGTCTCTACAGATGGTTTATGAAGTTCTGGGGGACACATTCAGGGCCTCCTTACATCCAAGACAAGCACTCTCATCACTGAGTTACATTCTCAGCACTGGGTTGCTCATTTTGGTGTGTGTGTGTATGTGTCTGTGTGTATATTGCGTTGATGTATGTGTGAATACTCCAGTGGAGGCTAGAAGTTAGTTTTCCCTTGATCACTCTCCACTCTATTATTTTTTTTAATTAAGAGGCTGAATTTTTGCTATTTCAAGTGTGTGTGTGTTTCTGGGAATGGGACTGCAAATGTCCTTATGCATGTGTTTGTATGCTGGTAGAAGCTTGAGGTATCAAATCTCTGGAGCTGTAGTTTCAGACAGTTGTGAGCTGTCTGATGAGGGTGTTGGAAATTGAACAGGGGTCGTCTGCAGGAGCAGCACACGCTCTTAAACACTGAACCTTCTCTCTACCCCTACGCACAGTGTTATTTTTCAATACTCATTCTGTCACTGAACTTGGAGCTCACCAATTAAGTTAGGCTAGTTCTCCAGAAAGCCCCTGGACTCCATCTGTTTTTACCTACCTCCACCCCAGCAATGGGGTTACAGATGTTTGTTCCCAATTCTTGGCTTTTACACTGGAGATCCACTGCAGATCCAAACTCAGATCCTCAAGCAAGTGCAGTACACCTGTTACCCACTGAGCATACAGCTCAGGCCATTTTGCATGATTATAAAAATAGTTTTTCTGCTTGGGATATAGCTCAAGCAGGAGAATACTTACCTAGCATTCAAGAAGCACTGGATTAGACTCCTCTTCAGTGAACTAGGTGTGGTGTCCCACACATGAAAGTTCAGTATTTATTGTTGGGACCAATGAATTGATGATGCCACAACAGATTTTATAGGAAAGAGGTTAATTACATGGAGATGGAGAGAGAGAGAGAGAGAGAGAGAGAGAGAGAGAGAGAGAGAGAGAGAGAGAGAGAAGAGGAGAACAAGACATGATAGGGAGAAGGGAGAGGGTCCCCTGAAAAAGACAGGGGAGGGGCAGGAGAGCAAGAGAGTAAGAGAGCAAGAAGGCAATAGGGCAACAAAGTGGCAGGTTAAACCTTTTCAGGAGAAATTTAATCATGTCTGCTATGTGTGGTTACCTGGTGGGTGACATGTGATGACATCATAAGTTGCTAGGCAACTCAGAAGCAAGCTGCCTAAATACTAACATCCCTCCCTTTTTCTATAATTAAATATGAGGAGTTTGGGCTGCTTCTCACATAAGGCAAATTAAAGTACATAAATGTAGGTTAATTGGAAGCAGATCTTGGTTGCCATGCAAGGGCCTCAGGGAGAACGAGAGAAAAAATACAATAGCAACAAAATATTACATGGTCAAGATTACATGGTCAAGAGGAGGAAGGGAAGCCCCTTCCCTGGAAAGTTCATGGTAGAGGATTGCCAGTAGAGAGTTCCTAGCCATGCAAGGCAGCAGGTAGGGACTGGGGAATGGTGGGAGAACCTGGAGCTAGTTATCCTGGGCCTGAAGCACACTATTCCAGACTTTTGTTAGTAATAAGTGAATAACTGGCATAGAGTCTTTTCTGGCTACTTCCTGCTGATTCTGGGGCCGCTATAGGGAGGTCAAAAGGCTGAAATGGTGGCCAAATCCAGGAAGAACAGGCTGTTTGGATGCTCTCCAGGGTCTGTGAGAATATCCATGGCTAGGACAGAAAGTGCAGGTCCGGCTTGATGGATGTCTGTGAGGTCAGACTGGAACACTTGTAGTAGTTGCTTTGGCTCTGTTGTGCATATAGGAAACATCTGTATCAGGCAGGAATATATTTAAGGGCAGAAGACAAAGTTAAGTGGGTTATGGAGAAAATTCCTTAAGGTGTATGTTTAAAACTTTTGGGAGAAAAACAGCATTGAATTGTTTGGATCAAAGAGACTTGAACATGGGAACCTCCATTTACCTGAGGGAGCATCCATATACCCAGTCTCTGGCAGTATTTAAAAAGGTTTTGCTTTGGATCTGTCATCTAAGGAAATTGAGGCCAAGTTTGTTTACAGAACTGTGTAAGCTTAGAGGCCATTAAAACAGGCACTAAGTGTAGAAATCTGAAATTCTCCAGAAGACATCCCAGAGGAGAATCTGTAGGAATGGAGGAATGGATTATTCCAATTGGGCAGGTAGGAGACAGTGACCTGTCAAGGTGTCCCAAGAGCAAGGTTTGACTCAGTAGTTTAGTACAATCTGTCCCAACAGCTTGTCAGAGTTAGCCAGCAACCAAGGGCACAGTTGCCCTTAGCAGACATGGTTTACCTAGCACTAGCATTTTCATAGAGGAGCAAGAGCGGGAGGGAGGCAAACTGTGACATTAGAGGGAAAATCTTACCATGGGAAAAGGAGGTCCTAGATGAAGGGTTTGGATGTAGGATGGGGAGAGCAGTAGGATGCATCTGTGCCAACCAGAATGAAGGATCACCAATCGGCTGCTGTTGGGTTGAAATTGTAGCAGTCAAGTAGCCAGGAATTGATGCCAACCAGAAGGGAAGTCTCACCAATCAGAGCTTGTTGGATGTAGGAATCTAGCAATCAAGTAGCCAGGAAAGGGAAGTCCAAAAACCAGGAAAAGGGGATGAATCCCACCCTCTGAGATAGGCAAAAGGTGCAGTACATATCGGGAGCCCAACTGACCTGAGAGTTGGAGTCAGGTGGATTCCCTGCAGTTTCCAGGAATTACTTTTAAGGTATACAAAGGAGATAATTCTTTAGACATGTTAGCATCACAATTGTAATCTGCACTGAATGGGCAGTAGACACACCCATTTGTGTTTACAGCATAAACATTCTTTAAGGTGAGCTCTGAAAAGGCAGAAGGCTTTTGTGAAGTAGAAGGGACAAAAGCTCACTTGATCTTAACCTTTAGTATGATTACACATTATGGAGATTTAAAGGAGATTCACAATCTTGAGCTTGGAACCATGATAGTAGGTGGTATAGTGGAATGTTTTTGTATTATTAGAAGTAGATTAATAAATCAGAATTCTACTGATAAAGGCCAAATCTCTGGACAGTCAATATAACAGTAGCATAGGAACTGGAGGAAATAGTAAGCATTTTTATCTATTTAGGACAAAAAGACCTTAGACCTTGCAACCTTTATAACTTGCATTTACCAGGCATAACACATTTTAAAACCCTAAAACAACATTTTCCTTAGGCCTTTGTATCTAGTTATTTACTATGAGACATAGGTGGGACTGCTTGGAACGTTTATTGTAATTTAGCTAATGGGATGGTAAAAGGTTCCATCTGAGGCCTGTTTCTTGAGTCTGGCAACAAGGCATATTGTGTCTAGGCCTGACAATAGCAACTCTAGGACTCAGGCTTCAGGCCTGGTCTCCTTCATATGAAGAGGACTGAGAAGGCATCTGAAGTCTCCCAAGACAGAAGTTGGCAATATGTCCATGGGGCCTGAGTTTGAGGCCAAAACAGACCTGCAATGTTACTCTGTGCTGGGCAATGGTCGTAGAAGTTACTGAATCAGGCCAAGGAGCTGGAAGGCTGGAACTCTGTGGCCCTTGTGCTGGTTGAGCCTCCATGGCTGGGCACGAGGACAAGCCTGCAATGGGAACATTTTGACTTCCAAAAGCCAGTCTGCCAACAGGCAATGTGTGGCTTGCTGGGGCAGCTATGGGACAGTGTCCCCTTTGGCTTCATTTGAAATAGCTACCTGGCAGAGTTGACTTTAAGCTATACCCTGGTGTCGTGGGGCATTGCAGACCTCTTGCTTTTTGTGAGCGAATACCAACATCCTCAGACTAGCATTAAAGTTCTAGAGCATAGTGTTTGCTGTAGATGAGCATGATGGGAAGATTCCTCTCTTATTATTTAAACCAACTTCTGTATGGTGACTCAGGGACCATCTTCAGTTCTTAAATTAAGTAAGCAGTGAGACTATGTCTGCATCTGTATCACTATAAACACATTTTTGAACATGTGAAAAGACTTGATCATCCATGAAATGACTGACTATAAACTTTCATTTCTTAACCATTAAATATTAGGTCTTTAGGTTTTTTCCCTGTTTAAGTTGGAGACTTAAAAGTCATAAATATAGTCAATTAAAGTGAGAGCATAATAGTTTTTCTGTTAATTTAGTATAAAAAAGTTCATAGTTTATAAAAGTCTAAGGTATACCATAGATTCATAATATTACCATTTTTAATTAAGTAGACAAAGCATATTTTGACCTTTTGATAGTGAAGTTATAGCACAATGATCAAGTTTTAATATAAATAAATCCCCTAAAATCAATAGATCTTAATTTAGAGTACTGGTAAAAACTTGTACATAGTAATCCCTGGCTTATGAGTTTTAAAATCAACAATATAATAGAACAATGTAAAGCAATATTAAAATCACATTTCAATTTATTATCACAAAGCTGTTTAGAAGAAATACTAGTAGTGGACCTGGATCATAGGCAGCTCATGGCAGGAGGAATAGCATTTATTAATTCAGGATTTGCTAGAGACCTAGGCAGTTGGACACACATATTTAAATTAGCTTAATTCGAATAGACTTTTATATCTTTGAAATTTTAGCATCATGTAAAAATTATTTTGAACCAGGTTTGAATCATATACCTTGTAAAACATAACTTTGAATTTTTATAAAAATCCACACCAATTTAAAATGAGAATTGTTGCTGTACATGTGTGGTGTGGGACCATAGCATTGTAGCGAGACCAGGTGCTTACTGGTGGGAAGGCTGTTCCGGCCCAGTTTGAAACTCTGCGTGCATGTGTCATGGATGATCAGAAGTCTGTGCAACTGAAAACCCTCTTCTGCCTGCTTTCTCTGGTGGCAAGTGTCCCATGGGAGATTTAAAACCTCGCCCCTGGGCCAGAGGAAGTGGCACAATATACAGCCATCTGTGTGTGTGCAGGGTTCCCAGCAATTGCTTACCTAACTGTAATAGTTTAGAAGCAGGCTGTGTCTGTGTCTGAAGCAGCAGTTTCAGCATCTGGCCTGAGCCTTTTAGTTTCCCCAGCTGATTTTGGTGCAGCATGAGTGTCCACCATGTCTGCGGTGCTCAGAGCACATGGCAGGATGCTGAGTCCTAGCAGCCATGAGCAGAGGGACAGGTGTGTGTGGTAAGAACAGGGCAGTTGAGGGAGAGTGTAAGTTTTAAGTTATATGTGGTTGAGTGGAGGTTAGAGATAGGTAGAACAGAAAATATGATCCATTGCCAGCATCATGGTCTGATTAAGGGTCCCAGGTATAACAGACCAGGGGCTACCAGGTGAGCCTTTTCCAATGCCCTAATGTTAGGATCAATGTGCAAAACAGATTTCCTATGAAAGAGGTTTATTAGATGGAGATGGAGAGTGAGAGAGAAGGAGAGAAGACATGAAAGGAGAAAGAGAAATGAGTGCCCTGACAGAGAAAGGGAAGAGAACAGGAGAGTGAGAGAGTAAGAGAGAAAGAGTTCAAAAATGCAAGAGATGGAAAAAAGTGGCTGGTTGATTCTTTTTAGGAGCAACTTGACCACACTGCCAGGTGTGGCTACATGGCAGGGGACACATTATGACATCCTCATAGGTTTCTAGGTAACCCAGAAGCAACCTGCCTAAAAACACATCTTCTGGAGGTATCTCCATCCCTGATCTTAAGCTGTACTATACAGCAACAGTAATAAAAACTGCATGTACTGGCATAGAAACAGACTGGTGGATCAATGGAATCAAATCGAAGACCCAGAAAGAAATGCACACACCTGATTTTGACAAAAATTTCAAAAACATACAATGGAAAAAAAAAGCATCTTCAACAAATGGTGGGAGAATGATCTCTCCCTCTGGTATCCTCCATCAGCATATAAGGCTCAGCCATCCATTCTTTTTTACATCCTCTAATTCTTCTTGGTGTACCATAGACTCTCAGACAGGACCAGGCTGTGGTATGTCACCAGAATTTCAATAGGCCTCACTGTTCTTAAGGTCATTTGTTTGGCACCCAGGCCAGCAGACTGACAATTAAGGAGAGCAATTCGTAGGGGAAGCCAAATATCTTCTAGAAACGTGTGGGATCTGCTGGATAAGGATGAAGTCAGTCATCTCTGGATAGACAATCATTTGCATTGCATGTATGAGGATAGATTCCTTTTTCTCAGTAGGGCTCTGAAATGTCTTCCCTGATCTGAGTAACTTCAGGTCTTGAAATGAGGTCACATGTCCCTCAGGGCCCATTACAGGCCAGACCTTCCCTTGATAAGGTAAGTGCTCTAACAAGCATCTTGGAATACCTAAAAATGCCCCACCCTGCTCAGAACCTTAGTTCAGCAGTGACATTCAATTGTACATGGAGATCTCCCCCATAGGACATTTAAGTACTGTATTTTCCTTCTTATGATAGGACCATTTAAGTATCCCTGATTTCCTTAATGATGGGACAGACAGAAAGGGCATCAGGCATCTGTGGGGCTGAGAGACCAAAAAGATTAAAAATTAGCAACTATTAAGTCCTGAACTATGTGGGTGGAGAAGTCTAGTAATGCCCTGAGGGGAAGGACAGTCTTACTGCATTCTTTCCCCACCTACTAGAGATAACAGTTGCTAGGAAACTGGCCCATTCCCCTAGGGAGGGACATCAGATCATTTGGTGACCTTCCTATAGCCAATCAATTCAAAATGTAGCATTTTGACCAATAGATGCTTGCCAGGCAGGAATTGGGCATGCTGGGAGGGACGAGAATCTATATATCACCCAACTAACCTGCGGACGGCGCCCTCAGCTCCCACCGCTTTGGCGGTTGGGCTGTGTAGACCCCAGCTGCAGCTTGTAATTTACAATAAAAATACCCTCATGTGTTTTGCAACGGAGTCGATTCCTGGAGATCTTTTGGGAGCTCTCGAACTGGGTATAACAGGGCCACCTGTGGAACCTGTTACCACCTGCACAAGCTCTGGGTCACCTGATGAAAGAACTCGTTCTCTCTTTCTCTCTCTTTCCTAGCTTGCCCAGAGATAGTCTCTGTGACTCCCCCTTCCATTAAGAAAACCTCACACAAGGAACCAGTCACTGTGTGATTTATGAATCTGTCATATGACTCCACTGAACTATCCTAACACTGACCCCAGTGAATTAAACACATTCACTCCTGAAATCCCTTCCTCTGCCAAGAGTTTATATTGCCTTTGATTTCACATGCATAAAGGTACACACACATTCATGCTTTCTCACTTCAAGACCTGATGAGATTCTTCATTTATCTTCCACTGAGTCCTCTGGGTTGCAGCTCCCTGGGTCTGGGCCCCACCTGGCCTCTGTCTTGGTTGCAAACTGACAGGGCATAAAGTTTGGCCCACACCTCTGCTGTTCTGAGCATAGCAGCTTGACTAAGAGCTATAATGCTTTGGATTTGGCATAGGCTTTGGAGAGCCTGTTGGGAGCAGTTGCTCTGGCAGCTGCTTTGATATTTAAATCTCAGCGGAAAGACTTGTTTTACCAGACCTTCTTTGAAGTCAGGGAAGAATTTGCAAGTCCATCTCCCTTTGTGACAGCAGGTGGGAGAGCTTGTCAAGATCACACCTCTTGTTTCACCTCCTTGTAAATTTAACCTATTGTTCTAAGCTGTTTTTACTCTGGCTTAAAAGATCTCTGCAATAAAGTCAGGCTGGCTCGGTGATTAAGTCTGGAGCCTCTCAGAAAAGTCCCATGTGTGTTGTGTGTTAGTTTATTAATTTTAATCTTCACTCCCAACTCAAGAACTGTTCGACTCTGCTGTCGGGCTCTGGCACATTGGTGCCCAGGCGTGGGGCTTGAGATACAGGGAATCAGTGAAGGACACTGTGGTTTTGGGCGAGCTGGCATCATTAAGGAGACAAGGGCACGGTGAGTAAATCCGAGAGTAAAAATAGGACAGGGCATTAGCCTAGTGTTTTTTGTATGGAACTTTGTTGGAGACAAGCCCTGAGAAACTTCCGACCTTTTCTCATTCCCCCCACCCTGCTGCACCTGTTGCTTGACAATTACAGAGATGTGCTAACTGTGCCTTGACTTCTATAATAACTGCAAAGTGTTCCAGGCCCCGGGCCAAGAAGATTCTGTAACTTCCACCCTGCCCCTTCCTGAGTTGAGCGACTCTAAAGTGGGACTTTCCAACCTGCCCCTTCCTGAGTAAAAAGGATTCTGCACTGAGCTCCTCCCTCGCCCTGCCCCTATCTAAGGTTGGCCTTAAAAGCCCACTTTAGTTCAATAAAATTTGACTCTTGACAAGTGCACATTTGCTTGAGTCCTTCCTTTCTCCCGCTCATCTTTTACAGGCTGCGACCCCCTTCGCCCCACAAATAACTAGGTCCCACGGGTCGGGGCAGAACTTAATTAAAGATAGTCTGCATAAGCAGCAGGAAACTGAGAAAGCTAAACTTTCAGGCTCAGAGAGAAGGAGGTTAGAAAGATGGCAGGCTTCAAGAAAAAATGATATTAAACCATCAGTTCCTCCAGAGTTGTATTTCCATCTTAATGACAGTAATTTCTTGCCAGAAGGAGACTTTGAGGAAGACTTACATCCTAATGAGGTTGCAGAGTTGGAGGAAGAACCAGATCAGTATTATTTTGAGAGATACCCTCCAATTCAGGCTATGCATGTTAAAAAGCATAAGCCATGGCAAAAAGAAATTAAAAGACTGGAATGGGGCTTGGAGGAGATAAACAGAAAAAAATGGAGAACTAACTTCTAGGGAAAATGAGGCTCAATCCCCCACTCCAACTCCGTCATTGGTTGCAGACCCTCCTCCTGGGACTGCTAAAGTTGCATTGGCCCAAAAGACAAGGGGATCTTTTCCTTTGTCCACTGTACGGGCAACTGTATCCCCTTTGCAAGCTTCTTTACAAGAAGCTAGGCAAAATGGAGAAGACATAACTTGAGTTTTATGGTTTTCCAGTTCTGGAGCAACCTGATGGAGAGGGTAATATGGCTAGAGTCCATGTTCCTATACTCTTTAAGCAATTAAAAGAATTAAATCTGCATGCTCTCAATATGGTCCTACAGTGCTTTTCACTCAGGCTCTGTTGGAGTCCTTGTCTACTGAGGCCCTCTGCCCAGGGAACTGGAAACAGTTAACAAGAGCATGCTTATCAGGAGGAGATAACTTATTATGGAAGTCAAAATTTGCAGAGCATTGTTAAGCTACAGCTGAACTTAATCGAGCTCAGGGAATTCCTATAACTTATGACATGCTTGCTTGAGAAGGAATCTACAGGGAAGTAGGACAATTAGATTTTGATGTGGCCGTTTATGCTCAGGTAAATACTGCTGCCTGGAGGGCCTGGAATAAACTTCCACAAGCAGGTAGACAGGTGGAGGATTTGTCTAAAATCTGTCAGGGACCTGATGAGTTATTTCAAGATTTTGTGGCAAGATTAATGCAAGCAGCAAACAGACTTATAAGTGATGAAAAGTCTGGATTATTATTGGTAAAACAATTGGCTTTTGAGAATGCTAACAGTGCTTGCCCTGACCGAGACCAAAAAGCTGCATCGGACTTAAGCTCCTGACCTGCCTTTGTTTCATTCTGCTCCTGGGAGAAGATGTCATGCAGGGAAACCACTTATAAAATGGACTGGACTTTATTGTTCTGTTAATAAGGACAATTCTCAACAAAATCAAAAAGAATAAAAAAGAGGAGTAACTGTGAAACTTTGGTCTGACTCTGGTTTTCAGCAGACCAAAAAAGCTTGCTTCAGAAACTGTTGGGAGGCTCTTTAACTTTATATGTAAATTCTCCTTTTGCTTTGTTGTTTGAAAATGTTAAGATTCAAACTTTAATGTTACTTGCCTTCAATGTAAACTAACGAACTGTATTTGTAAGCTTTCAAATCATTCATTCTGATTGCTCAAGAACCTTTTACTATGGTTCCTGTGAATGGTTCTCAGACTTGGTAATTTACACAAGGAGTCATTTGTTAAGTCATCTTTATGGAGTGTTATTTTGGACTTGGCTTGTGATAGGAGATCTACTCCTATCAGTGGCAACTAAAACCTGCCTGAAGGCCTTTTAGAATGTCAAAGCTGAGCTGATCTGCCTAGGATCAAACCCCAGTGTCTACCCTAGCAGAGCTTGGTAGTCAGTGTAATGTTTCTCTGGGATATGTTCAACCCAAGACAGGGCATGGATGATGGAATACATGTACTGATGACAGGTAAGAATATATCTTACAAGAGAAACAACCTAAGACAGGCACAAACTTCAGCTCCATAACTCTCAATTTATGGCCAATTTAAAAATAAAAAATAAAAAAGGGAGAACTCTTGGGAGCCATTGCTCTGGCAGCTGCTTTGATATTTAGATCTCAGGGGAAAGACTGCTTTGACCAGGCCTACACTGAAGTCAGGAAAGAATTTGCAAGTCCATCCCCCTTTGTTTATGACAGCAGGTGGGAGAGCTTGTCAAGATCACACCTCTTGTTTCCCCTCCTTGTAAATTTAACCCATTGTTATGAGCTGTATTTATTCTGACTTAAAAGATCTCTGAAATAAAGTCAGGCTGGTTGAATGGTCGAGTCTGGAGCCTCTTGTAAAGTCACATATGTATTATTCTGACTTAAAAGATCTCTGAAATAAAGTCAGGGTGGTTGGATGGTCGAGTCTGGAGCCTCTTGTAAAGTCACATATGTATTATGTGTTAGTTTATTAATTTTAATTCTCACTCCCAACTCAAGAACTGTTCGACTCTGCTCGCAGGCTCCGGCAAGAGCCCAAGCTTCGATTGACACTGGTGACCTCATGCTAAAAGAGCTAAACTGTAACACTTATGGAAAACCTTTTCCACACGCCTTAGAGCACCCAGGCCTCATCAGAACCCTATTCTCCATCTGGAAGCCAAGTTCCAGGATCCCAGCTGGAATCCAGGCCCCTGCCAAATGGAGCATGACAGGAAAGCCTAGACTTCTTTTCTCCTTGAGAAGTCCTCTTTCTCTATAGATCATAACATAGACATGCACTGTAGTAAAAGTATGATGACTGTCCTTATGTATGATGGTAGACGTTTCTTTTTCCCTCCTGATCATTCAGTTCTGCTCTTTGAGCTGAGATACCTGGCTTGGGGCCACATTGTTTCTGTTAAAGTAACTACTGAAACACGCACATATCTGGTTTCTTGGGACAGTCATGGACCTGTGGGTCGTCATCAAGAAACAGGGTAGAAGACTGAAGGTCCAGGATTAGGGCCTAGTACTGAGTCACAGAAGCATTAGGAAGCCAGTGTTCCAGGGTTCCTTGGAGAAGGGCCTTAAAGACATGAGATGTTGTGAGTGTAAGGTCCTGACCCAGAGTTAACTTGTTTGTTTGTTTTTCCATTAGACTAGCAGAAGCCACCACAGCTTAGACAGGTGGGCCACCCGGTGGCTACAGGGTCCAATTGTTTATACAGTATGTCACAGGACATTTCCAGGGATTAATATCTCTTTCATCTTGCTTCACAGACAAACAGATAAAAAGGTTTTGCAGCATCTAGAAGTTTTAGGCCTGGAGCTGAAGGCAGAGCTATTTTTAAAACTTCCAATGCCTTTTGTTTAGTCTCAGTACAGATGAGGGTCTCAATGCCCCACTTTGTGCTGGTGTAGTGAGGCCCTGTTAGTTCCACAAAGTCTGGTATCCAGAGGCAACAATACCTAACTGCACCTAGGAATATTTAAATCTGTCTCTTAGTCTCTGGAGTTGGTATTTGAAGGATGATGGCAACAGTCCTTCTCTGAGAAAGGCTCCTTTTGCCTACTTTCAGCTGGTAACAGGATAGTAGTCTCTGATATACAAAGTTGGGGTTTCTTAGCTGACAGTCTGTAGCCCACTGTCTGTAGCTCTGGCAGCAGTTACCTGGTGGCCCTTCAATAGCATTATTAACTGAGAAACTTTTGATAAATGGAGGGAGGTCAGCATTTAAATCTTTGGGACATCTTGACCCAAAGAAATTGCCTGCAGTAACCTCCCTCTGGGTCTGTGCATCAAAAAATAACTCAAAAAAAGAAAAATGTCTCCAAAGAACAAAAATAAATGAACAACAAAAGCAAAAAACAATGAAAAGAAAGAAAAAGAAGAATATATCAGTTTTCTCTGTGTTGATTTTTTTTAAGTTACTTGAATCTTAATACACCTTCATTACTGTTTTGTCTGCAGGACTGGGAACTGAAACCAGGGCTGCTTGCCCCTGCCAGCCAGCCCTGTAATACTCTTTTATGACCAACACAGGGCATTGCTGCCCTGGCTGTTCTTTGGAAAGCAGGCTGCTGCCTGGGATTTCCTGCCCTTCAGTTCTTCAAGCTAGAGAGGTTGACTCTGAGGTGGGCTACTGGAGCCAATTTAAGGTCAGTAGTGGAAGTTGGCAGCTGTGGTCATTGTTCTGATGCTGCATCTCATTGTCCTCTTTGATACCTCAGGGCACTAGTCTCCTACTTCCACTTCCCCTGAGACAACTTTTCCTTCCCTCTAGGCAGAAACTGATCTTCCTGGTTACTAGGGCAGGGGTGAGGCCTCCTTAGGCAGAGACAGCAGCAGGTGGATGTGGGCACTCCTTCAAGGCTTTATTGTTTAGAGGGAACTAAGACAGAGAAGTTATTTTTTCTGAAATATCAGCTTCCAGACCAGGCCCAAAGTGAGTTTCTCTTGCTCCTTTGCTGTCAGTGCTGTGAGTGAAGGCTCCATGCTGATTTGTGACATTAACAGGGCAGGTAGGAAGAAAGTCTGATTATTTATTAATTCAGGTGTGATAAACTAAAAAGTGATTATCTGGCACCATAATCCCCTTCTCCTAAAGTAAATGGCATTTCCTGTAACAGTCACCACATTGTTCTCTCACCCTATGTTTTAGAAATAAAGCTACCAAGAGCCAGGACTGTACCTCAGTTGGTTAGGGTACTTGCCCAGTGTACATGAAGACCTCAATTTGATCCCCAGTAGCAAATAAACTGAAAGTGGTGGTGCATCCTTGGAATCTCAGTTCTCCAGATGTAGAGGCAGGTAAACCAGAAGTTCATGGACCTCTCCAGCTACATAGTGAGTTTGAGTCCAGTGTGGGAATACGGGATATATGAGACTCTATGCCAAAAAAGGGGAGGGGCAGTAAAGTTGCTCAGTGTGTAAGGGCATTGGCCACACAAACGTGGTTCCCTGACTTCCATCACCAATACTTAAAGGTGGACAAGAGAAGGGACCTCCATACACACTATGAGCACGCGTACACAAAAATAATATTTATTTTGAAACAGAAGGAAATTGAGTATGTCTCCTCCCTTCAGAAAGGGTAGAGAGGCTCAAATAAAAAATCATTTATGTAGAAATTTTAAATGAGGTGTTAAATATTTTAAGGGATACCTAAACCACACAAAGACCCCCCTCCAAAAAAAAAAGAGAGAGAGAGAGAACTTCAGACTTATCTCCCTTAGGAATATTGACACAAAAATATTCCATAAAATACTTGCAAACCAAATCCAAGAACAAATAAAAGATATTATCCACTGAGACCAAGTGGGCTTCATCCAGGCATGCTGTGATGGTTCAACATATGCAAATCCATCAATGTAATCCACCATAAAAAAAAAAAACTTGAAGGAGAAAAGCCACATGATCATTTCCTTAGATGCCAAAAAAAACAAGTGACAAAATCCAACACCCATTCACGTTTAACATCTTGAAGAGATCACAGATACAAGACACATACCTAAACATAGTAAAGACAATATACAACAAGCCTATAGCCAACACCAATATGAATGAAGAGAAACTTAAATCAAGCCCACTGAAGAGAGGAACAAGGCAAGGCTGCCCACTCTCTCCATATCTCTTCCACATGGTACTTGAAGTCCTAGCTAGAACAATAAGACAACTAAAGGAGATCAAGGGGATACAAATTGGAAAGGAAGAAGTCAAAGTATCACTGTTTGCAGATGACATGATAGTATGCATGAGCGACCCCGAAAATTCACCCAGAGAACTCCTTGAGGTGATAAACACCTTCAGCAAATTGCTGGATATTAAATAAACTAAAAAAAAAAAAAATCAGTAGCCCTCCTGTATATCAAAGACAGAAGGTCTGAGAAAGAAATTAGGGAAACATCCTTCACAATAGTCACTAATAACATAAAGTACCTTGTTGTGACTCTAACCAAACAAGTGAAAGACCTGTCTGAAAAAAACTTCAAGTCTCTGTAGAAAGAAATTGAAGATAACAGGAGATGGAAATATCTCTTGTATTCATGGATAGTTAGGATTAACGTAGTGAAAATGGAAATCCTGCCAAAAGCAATCTACAGATTCAATACAATTCCCATCAAAATACCAACACAATTCTTTACAGATATTGAAAGAAAAATTCTCAACTTCATGTGGAAAAATAAAAAACCCAGAATTGCCAAAACGATCCTGTACCACAACAGATCATCTTGAGGTATCTCCATCCCTGATTTCAAGCTGTACTACAGAGAAATAGTAATAAAAACTGCATGGTACTGGCATAGAAACAAAATGGTGGATCAATGGAACCAAATAGAAGACCCAGAAATAAACCCATATACCTATGTATACTTGTGTTTTGACAAAGAAGGCAAAAGCATACAATGGAAAACAGACAGCATCTTCAACTAATGGTGCTGGTCTAACTGGATATCTACATGCACAAAAACAAAAATAGATCCATATTTATCACCCTGCACAAAACTAAAGTCCAAGTGGATCAAAGACCTCAATGTAAAACCAGACAAACTAATTTGTTTAGAAGAATAAGTGTGGAAGAGCCTAGAACTCATTGGCAAAGAGAAAACTTCCTGAACAGAGCACCAACAGCACAGGTTCTAAGATCAACAATCAGTAAATGGGACCTCATGAAACTGAAAAGCTTCTGTAAAGCAAAGGACACTGTCATCAGTACAAAATGACAGCCTACAAACTAGGAAAGATCTTCACCAAACCTATATCTCACAGAGGGCTAATATCCAGAATATATAAAGAAGTTAAAAAGCAATAGATCAAGTAAGCCAATTAAAAATGAGGTACAGAGCTAAACAGAGATTTCTCAAAGAGGAATATTGAATGGCAGAGAAACGCTTAAGAAAAGATCAACATCCTTAGTTATCAGTGAAATGCAAATCAAAACAACCCTGAGATTTCACCTTACACCCATCAGAATGGCTAAGATCCAAAACTCATGTGACAACACATGCTAGAAAAGATATGGAAAAAGGGGAACCCTCCTCCATTGCTGTTGGAATGTAAACTTGGGCAGTCACTTTGGAAATCAATCTGGTGCTTTCTCAGACAATGAAGAATAGGGCTACCTAAAGATCCAGCTCTATCATTCCTGGACATATCTCCAAGAGATGCTCAAGTATACAACCATGGAATTTGTTCAACCATGTCCATAGCAGCTTTATTTGTAA
>REGO01001424.1:0-19492 GCA_010120015.1 Rhombomys opimus | reverse complement strand
GAAAATTGCCCAGCAGTAAAGAATTCTTGCTTCACATACATGATGGCTTGAGTTTAAATCCCTAAAACTCATACAAAAATCTGGGAATGAAGACAGTGGTGTGGGGGTGAAAACAGGAGGCACACTGGGCTACTGGCCACAAGCCTAGCTTCATATCTTAAAGGACTAAGGCAGGAAGAGATAGAGGACACCTAACCTTCTCCTCTGCACCTGAACCCCCAGTACATACAGGCACGTATGCTTTCGTAAACCACACACACACACACACACACACACACACACACACACACACACAGTGCCAAAGAGGTAGATTAATTGGTAAAGTACTGAACATTCCAGAACCCCTGAGTTTGATCCCTACCCAGCACCACATAAAACTAGGTTTGTTGGTCCTTGCCTAGAATCCAAGTATTCAGGAATTGAGGATCATCCCTGACTACCATTGTGAATTTGAGGCCAGCTTGAACTATATGAGACCTTGTTTCAAAGATGGTGCAAGCCTTTAATACCAGCATTTGGGAGGCAGAGGCAGGAGGAGATCTAATGAATTTGAGGCCTGCTTGGTTTATAAATCTAGTTTCAGGCCAGATAGGACTCCTTAGTGAAACTGCCTCAAAACCAAACAAACAAAAACCAAAACTAATTATGGCAAAAAGCCAGGCATAGGGGCTTGTGCCTCCAGTTCCAATACTTGGAAGCCTAAGGCTGGGGAATCTCTGTGCATTTGAGCTCAGCCTGAACTTCCCAATGAGACTTCCTTAAAAAACAACCACAATAAAAGAAAACAGAATATCAACAACTGGGCTGTTAGAACATTTACCTGGTACATGTAAGGCCCTGTGTTCTCTTCTCAGCATCCTTCCACCTCTGTCTCTCTTTCCAGGAACTCTTGTGAGCTCTTTGAAAGTTCCCTAAGTCTGCCCCTCTTTGATCCTGTGGATTACAGTTGGTGCTTGAGCTTCTGGAACACCAATGGCTCCAGATATAGCCAATTTAACACAGACCCTAAAATATTAGTTTCTTCAACGTTGGAAGGAAGTGAAGTCCTTGGCAAATGTACATCGTTGTCCTGGACACAGCCACATCAGTGACTAATGTCTCAGCTCCATGAGCATGTCAAAGCCCTCCTCTTGTCTCTGGTGGATGTTTACAGTGTGTATAGGGTATGTCCACCATAGCTTTCTCCTTCTGGATGTTCATCACCTGAAAACTGAACCCCTAGTGAGACTAGCTATGAAGGTTAGCTAAATCTGACACCTTGACCTAGCTATATACTATAGACCCTGCCTCCTTCTTTATCTGTCTACAATAACTTTGTCTCCTTGTTCAGCTGTATAATGTGGCCCCGATTCTCTGTTCTACCAAAAATAATAAACATACTGGGCTCAGTGCTGCTGTGGTTTCTCTAAGAACCCAGACTACCTGGTCCTAGATTTTCTATGTGTGTCTGTGGTTTCTTCATTCCCTCAATGCCTCGGTTAAATAAGTTCTTAGAGCTGTGCAGAACATGGTAAAGCAGACCCCCAAAAAGGACAAGGAATGTGGACACTGACTACAGGTGACTTGGATCAGTCAGACAAGGGACCACTCCTGAGAGAATAATAAAGGGAAAGGAGGAAACAGCAACATAAGAAAGAGATCAGGATAAAGGAAAAAAAGATAGAGAGCATACATTTCAATTTGTCAGGTGTAGGGAGCCGAGGTTCAGGCGCCATTACAAGATGGCGCCGGCATCCAGTCTCTATACAGGTAACAGCCTCTGAGAGCACATGTGCAGGTCGCAAAAGCGCGCCAAGCCACTGCCCCACCCCGGGCTGTCAGACGGGTACGAGTAAGCAGTCAATCAGGGTATGACACGTCACTCCACGTCACATAAGTGCGGTCGGGGCTTATTTAAGCAGCGCCATCTTGGGGCTGCGAGTCTTCCTCCTTTCATTGCCTGTAATAAAGCCTGCTGCAGAAGGATCCTGTCGTCCGTGTGCCTTCTTGCTGGCGAGACGGTTACGCGGTCGTTTACAGTCAGGTGTAAAAGCCTTTGGATAAGCAGAATTCAGAGATGAACTATATGTTAGCACTTAGAGATTTGGGGAACAAAGAGAACCTATATATATGTAGATACGGGGGAGATTTCAAGAAACTCTGAAAGTGGGTTGATGGCATTTCAGCTTCATTGGTTCCTTGGAGGCCTACCCTTACTTTCCAGGGAAGAGATGATGAATTTGACTCCTGGAAATAAATGACAAAGGAGAGAAAACCTGAGGAGTGGATACACAGCTGAGGGACTCAAGCATGTTCCCATTTTGCTTTTGGTTTACCTGAAAAAAGTGTTATATGTGGTTGAAATTGACCAGTATGCAGGGGGTGGAGGCCAGACCTGAAATCTCAGTGTGGGGGACAGGGTGATAGCAACCCCCACAGCAAGGAGATTGTTGTCCCTAGCCTGATGCCTCAGCACCAGGAAGGTGGCAGTATACTGAAGGAGAGAAGGTGGCCAAGAGCAAAGAGGCATGTGGCCATAGCAGAAAAATCTCAGTGGCTTAAATGTTACCCAGTTTTTTGTTTGTTTTGTTTTGTTTTTAACAACCTGGTTCATATGACCCAGTGGCTGTTTCTGATTTGTCTGGTAATTGTATCCATGCCAGTCAGAGGAGAAGTTGCTGGGCTTAAGCTTTTCAGTGACTTGGTCACATCTTTTGATGACTGTTTGTACCAGTGATTTTCTCTGTTTGGAGGGGGGAATTTTTCTAACCATCCAGAGTTCCAGTGGGTCCCATCCAACTGTTTGAGGCAGGTTTTAGCCCTGCAATTTAGATAGGTTTTAATATGGCACACATGTGTTTAACAGTAACTCCTGTAATAAGAGCAAATGTAATTGGGAATTCTTTAGGACCTACCTCCTGGGTGCTTGGACCCACAATAATAAAGTGGCTGTGACTCAGTTTTGTCAGCACATCCTAGAAAAGCAAAAGGCTCGTGACCGGATTTTTTCCTGTGCTCTTGTTGCAAAAGCATTCTTTGGTAAGCTTCGCAGCTTCAGTCCTATTAAAATATCCACTGTTTGTGTTGGCCACACTTTGCAAGGACAGGACTCTACAGGAAATCCAGTGCATGGGAGTAGAGAAGCTATGAGTCTCAGGACAGAGCAGCTCTTGGGAGGGATTCAGTTCCACCAGCAGCTAAGGAGTTTCCCTCCCCCTCAGGGCTCTTCAATTGTCAAAACTATGCCTGGACTAGGATGCCGAGAAGAATATCAGGATAAGCCAAAGGGAAGCAAAGCTGGTGAGTTCTTAAGAATGAGTACATACTTTAGATTTAAGGAGGAGGGGAATGGTAGGTAAAGGGAAGGGAGAGAGAGAAAAGGTTAAGAAAATTGAATGCTCATGAAATACATAGGTGCAGGATCCAAGAAGTAGTCACACTTAGGTGTTTTTATAATGATTCTGTGGCTTTCTAAGTTCTTTTGTCTAAAGAATATATTTTGCATCTTACCCAGGGTCCTCCTTGCTTCCCTTGTTTAGGTGTACAAATTTTAGTATGATTATCCTATATTATCTCCAATATCTACTTATAAGTGAGTATAAACCATGTGTGTCCTTCTATTCTGGGATAGCTCACTCAGGATGATCTTTTCTAGTTCCCACCATTTGCCTGCAAATTTCACTATTTTCTTGCTTTTAATTGCTGAGTACTATTCCATTGTGTAAATGTACTATGATTTTATATCCATTCCTCAAATGAGGGGCATCCAGGTTGTTTCCAGGTTTTGGCTATTATGAATAAAGCTGCTATGGACATGGTACAGTAATATTTCAGCAGCCACTGGGAAGACACACACTCGATTACCAGCTTCTGTCAACACAAGCTATTTCTAAAATGACCATCTGTTTTCATCACCACTCCTTTCATAAAGCAAAAGTCCTCTTTACTGCCCCCAAAAAATGGGATGAGGGACACATGCCAGACTAGGTCCTTGAAAATGAACAAGTATATAACCTTTGCAACTAATTGTGAATAATAGAGAATAATAGAAAAAGAGGACACAGAAACAGTGTGATTCAGTCCTCAAGTCAGGCAGTCCATAGACTTTTGACAGACCTATTTGGTCCTCCCACTTGGAAGGTTGAAGCAAGAGGATCACAAGTTCAAGGCTTGCCTGAACTATACAGCTAGCTCAAGACTAGGATTGAAAACTTGCTGGGACCCTCTTTCAAAGACAAAACTCAGCAAAAGGAAGGCTGGTGATATTGCTCAGGCAGGGTGCAATGCAGTGTTTGCCTGGCACAAATGAAGCCCTCAGTTCAGTTCTCCACACCAGAAAAACAAATAAACAAAACCAAACAGCTACTGCAGGCTAAAATGACAAAGTAATTGGACATAGTCTGAGAAAGTTCTTACCTGTATTTGCACAGAACACATTCATAATAGATCCTGTAGGTGATTTTGTACTTATGGCAATGGGTGACAGTAGGCAGCCCCAGGTATACTGAATTGCATTTTTGAGCATACTATTGCCCAGAGTCAGCATGAGAACCCTGGATGCCATCAAGCAGCCAAGAAGCTGCACGGCATGCTCTTGGATCAAGGTGTCCCGGAACCGATTTTGAAAGAGGAATAAAAGGAACTGTGAACACTAAAATCTATTTTCTTCTGTTCTACTGCCTGGCAACCCCTTGACTTTTACTCCCACCAAACACAGCATATTCTCACAGAAGCATATACAAGCAGCCATAAGGGTTGCCTTACCAGGATTCTGAGAGCTAAACTTCCACCCATGACAAGCTGGTTTGGGTTTTAGCTGCACCTTAAGAGGTCAGCTTTTGGGGGAGCAGCTCCAGCATATTCATCTTTTTGTGGGCATTGCTAGAAATTCACCTGGGCAAGGCTTGGTTTCTTCCTTGTATGGACAAATGTGGGCTCAGCATGTATCTGTGTCCAAGAGATTTGGTCAGCAGAAGGTTGGGGTAAAATAGAGATCTGAACTGGGTTCTATTATGAAAAGCATTTTAATTAAAGGAATTTATTTATTTACTCATTTATTTAGTATGCATGTATACGTATATGCACATGCCATAGCATACATGTAGAGGACAGAGGACAATTTGTGGGAGTCCAGTATTTTCTTTCTGCTTACCATGCAGGTCCCAGGGATCAAACTCAGATCAGCTCATTTTGTGGCCCTAAGCCATCTCACCCACCCTTAGATGGACTCCTTTTTTGTTTTTTCAAGACAGGGTTTCTCTGTGTAGCCCTGGTTGTCCTGGACATCTCTCTAGAGCAGGCTGGCTTTGAATTTATAGTGATCTCCCTGCCTCTGCCTCCACAGTGCTTAGATTAAAGACATGTCCTACCACTGCCTGGCTTAGCAGGTCTCTTAACAACTGACTGAGTTTAGAATTAGACAGGACATTTAACCTGTAATTGCAGTCCTTGAGAGGCTGAACCAGGAAGATGGCCCTGAGTTAGAGATCAGTCTGTGACATACTTCCATAGTGAGCTCTTATCTCAAAACAACAAAAACATTGTTTTGTTTGCTTTAGTGTTTTTGTCTTTTTGGTTATTTCAGCTCTTTTTCTGTTTGGATTTAGTTATTTTGTTGTCCTACTTTCTTTTAGTTTTTTTGAACGAGAGTGAAAGCATAAGCAAGTACACCTAAAGTTCTGTGGTTAGAAAGGATCTGAAAGAGGGGAAAGAAAAAAATCAAAATGTGTTGCATAAAAAACATTTTAAAAATTAAAACCAACAACAAAATCTCAGCAGCTTATATAACCCCAGCACTGAATGGCTGAGGCAGGATGACTACACAATTCAAGGTCACCTTGAGCTAAATGTGGAGTATGAGACCAGCCTGATCTACAGATTGAGAGCCCCCTATGTCAACCTGTACCATAGCCCTCCCCACCAAAAGAAGGTCATTCAAAGCTGTGTTGGTGCCAGACACTTAAATATAGTTCCAGCTACTCAGGAACCTGAGATGAGACCTCTGCTTGAGCCCAGGGGTTCAAGAAGAGCCTGGACAACATAGTAAGACCTCAGATCAACAACAAGACAAAAAGCCTTGATTTCTAAGAATTATTGACGGTTGTAGCTGCTATTCAATGGAATCCCACTTATAGAGCATATGTGAGGCTCTGTTTCTTAATATGGTGGGGGCACTTGAAAGAAGTAAAAAAACTGTGAGTAATGATTGGATCTAGAGACCCAGAGAGAAAAGAATGGTTTGAGACCCAGAGGGAAAAGAATGGTTGAAGCCTGGGCTAGCAGTATTGTAATGAGAAGCTAGATAGGAGATGTGATGAAGGAGCAGATTACAAAGTCCTGGACAACCAGGTTCTGAGCAGGAAAGCACACAATATATTGAGTGCAGAGTGGAGAAGAGGGCAGGGATAAGTGTCTAGACATTGGCAAATGTGAAGCTGGAGGACGGTTTCATGACTCTCTAGAGAGGACATCTTGACACTGGATACTGACAGAATGGAGATGCTAAATTTGGCAAAAAAATAAAAGTGGGCAGATGGGCCTAAAAAATAATCTGATATGTTGGATTCATTGGGATTGTGAGAAATCCAATAATAATGTCCCGTAAGCAACACACAGAAGGTCTGTCCATCTAGAAATGACAGTTCAAGGCTGTGACATACGCTGCCAGGGAAGAGTAATTTAACAGGTATGTTATCAGAAGGACAGGGTTCTAAGGTCAGGCCACCATATTTCTGATTTTGCAGTTACTCAATGCAAAATTTGAACAGGTTTATGAAGCTATATTTAGCATAACAGGCTCCAAATTTAAAATTCTATCACAACCGGCTTTTGACGTTCATTTCTCCCTTACCCTCTGTTCAACTGGGATGTGGACTGCTACCTCCTCACTATGGGCTCTTCCATCTGGCATCTCCGTTGCAATTCAGGGTCACCTCTCTAATCAGATCCCTGTCCTCCCCTTTATACGAAAGCAGTAATTTTGTTCTTCGCTGCCAGGTTCTTTTCATTCAAATCCAACTACTCACTCACCTCCAGATGAATTTTGTTTCCTTCAGGAATTTCCATGCCCAGCTGGCCTGGCATTGAAGGCCTGAATCAATGTTCTAAATCACTGTTTCTAGCTAGCACTACTCCTCCTGTGCCCAAAGTGGGCAACTCAAACAATGTCTGAGTGAACTGCAATTTCCCATTTTTGTATTCAGCATCAGTTCTTTCCCATGACACAGAGTGACCCCATTTCTACCTTTACTGAGAACCACCAATGGTATTCTAACATTTGCAAAGAACCTCATCTTGAAAATGAGGACACTGAAGCTCAGAGGTTTCTGGCCCAAAGATCAGAGATAGGTCTTCAGACCCAAATCTCTCAGTCTTTCCATTAAACCATCATCTCTGCACCATATGTCAACAGAACAAAGAATAATGCTGAACAAACAAAGGGCTAATGCTCAGTCAGTACTGATTTCAGTGGAAGCAGTTTTTTATGAGCTAGGTCTTGCCCCATAGGCATGGCTGGCCATAAACTCATGGCAATCATTCTGCCTTATCTTTCCTGTTGCTGGGATTGATCAGATGTGCCTGGTTTAAAATAATTTTTACATGATGCTAAAAATTCAAAGTTATAAAGGTCTATTCAAATTAAGCTAATTTAAAAATGTATGTCCTACTGCCTAGGTCTCTATCAAATTCTGAATTAATAAATGCTGTTCCTCCTGCTATGAGCTGCCTATGATCCAAGTCCACCAATAGTCTTTCTAAGTAATAGGTTTGCGATAATAAATTCAAATGAAATTTTAAATTTGCTTTACTCTGTTCTACTATATTATTGACTTTAAAACTCATGACCCAGGTATTACTATGTACAAGTTTTTACCAGTACTATAAATTAAGAACTATTAATTTTAGAAAATTTATTTTTGTTAAAACTTTATCATTGTGCTATAACTTCACTATCAAAGGTTAAAATATGCCTTGTCTACATAACTAAACATGGTAATATTATGAATCTATGGTATAGCCTTAGACTTTTATAAACTATGAACATTTATATATAGTAAATCAAACAGAAACTATTGTGCTTTCACTGTAATGAACTATATTTATGACTTTTAAGTCTCCAACTTCACAGGGATAAAACTTAAAGTCCTAATATTTAATGGTTAAGAAATGCAAGTTTATAGTCAGTCATCTCATAGATGATCAAGAACTTTCACATGTCAAAAACGTATTTATAGTGCTACAGATGCAGACATAGTCTCAGTGCTTACCTAATTTAAGAGCTGAGGATTTTCCCTGAGTCACCATACAGGAGATGGTTTAAATAATAAGAGAGGCGTCTTCCCATCAGGCTCCTCTACAGCAAACACTATGCTCTAAACCTTGGCTGCTTCTGTGAGGCTGTTGGTACTCCCTCACAAAAAACAAGAGGTCTGCAAAGCCCCACCCCACTGGGGTGTAGCCTAAAGTAAACTCTGCCAGGTAGCTATTTTAAATGCAGCTAAAGGGTACACTGGTCCTATGGCTGCCCCAACAAGGCAAACACTGCCTGCTGGCAGACTGGCTTTTGGAAGTCAAAATGTTCCCATTGCAGGCTTGTCCTCTGTGCCCAGCCTTGTAGGCTCAACCATCACAAGGGCCACAGACACTTACAGCCTTCCAGCTCCTTGGCCTGATTCAGTGACTTCTCCCACCATCGCCCAGCCCAGTGTAACATTGCAGGTCTGTTTTGGCCTCACACTCAGGCCCCATGGACATATTGCCAACTTCTGTCTTGGGAGAATTCAGATGGCTTCTCAGTCCTCTTCATATGAAGGAGACCAGGCCTGAAGCCTGAGTCCTAGAGCTGCTATTGTCAGGCCTAGACACAATATGCCTTGTTGCCAGACTCAAGAAACAGGCCTCAGATGGAACCTTTTACCATCCCATTAGCTAAAGGACAATAAACATTCAACACAGTCTCACCTATGTCACTGCTTGCTCTTCCAGAGGTCCTGAGGTCTATTCCCTTCAACCAAGGGCTGACTCTGAATAATGTATAATGAGATCTGGTGCCGCCTTGTGGATTTCAGGCGTACAAGCAGGCAAAAAATACTGTGTATGTAATCAAATAAATCTTAAAAACAATAAGAAAAAATGCAAAACACTTAAATTAAAAAAATATTTAAAATTTTAACAAATTTAAATCACTTTATTTTTCTTGTATAAAAACCCTTATGTGGTAGCCAATTCTGGAGTCTGGTCCCCTGAACTGAGAGTCTCCTATGGGTTTTCAGTAGATGATCAGTAGATGATTTACTAGATTTCACTAGATAAATTTCTGATAAGGAGACTTGGCAAACACAGTCTCTTCCAGAGGTCAGGGGTCAGGTAGCTGTAGGTCTTGGAGATGCATCAAAGGTGGCCTTGGCCAAGTTGCCCAGGATGGCAGTGTAGTCCCTGGCTGATGTGTAGCAGTCATCAATACTAGCCCATCATCAGTAGCTTCTTGGACACTGGAGCAGAGTGGATGCCAATACCTGTGGGGGCAGGGATGGGACTCAGCAAAGCAGAGCCAGAGCAGCCTGTTACCTTTCGTGGAAAGGTGTGGGGTTAGCCAATCTTCTTTTCCCCATAGCCACTCTACACAGGGACAATGGAAAACTTGGCCAAGATGATGGCTCCTTGGATGGCAGTGGCTACCTCCTTGGAACACTTAACAACAAGACCAACGTGACCATTGTAGTTCCCAATAGCGACAAAAGCCTTGAACCTGGTCCACTGGCCAGCCCGTGTCTGCTTCTGTGCTGGCATGGTCTTTAGAACCTCATCCTTTAGGGATGCACCCAGGAAAAAGTCTATAATCTCAGATTCTTTCATGGGCAGGGAGAACAGGTAGATTGCCTCCAAGGACTTTATCTTCATGTCCTTAACCAGGTGGCCCAGCCTGGTGACAGTTATTCACTGCTTATCTTCAGTTTTACCTCCAGGAGCCCATTGGCCTCAGTCACGTCCCCGGCCCTGGCCATGACTTTGGCCCCTAAGACCACAGCCAAATCCTCCCAGAGGCCCACTAATACTGGGACCCCGGGCCCTCTGGGACCTCCCTCTGCAGCATCATCATCAGCCATTTGGTGTTTTCCCAAAGAAGAAGCTAAAAGTTTGTTTGTTTTTTGTTTTGTTTTGTTTGTTTGTTTTCTGTTTTTTAGGGTTTTGTTGTTGTTGTTGTTGTTATTTTTCTAACAGGCTTTCTCTATAGCCTTGCCTGTCCTTGGCATACATGTAGACCAGGCTGTCCTGGAACTCAGAGACCTGTCTGCTGTTGCTTTACTGAGTGCTGGGAATACAGGCATAGGCCACCATGCAAAGGCTAAATTTGATTTTTTATGTTTTAGAAAGAAGATTTTCTTCTGTTGTGCAAGTGGGTTCCCAGGTTCCCAGACAAAAGGGAGCCTGTGGTCTCAGGTTACTTACTGAATAGTTAGCACTAGACAGGCATAACAGTGCCTTTTGTGTCAGGCTCAAGACCCCTTTTTTAATGGTATTTTTTTATTTACATTTGTGTGGTATGTACAGGGTTTTACTTGCATTAATGCCTGTGTACTGTGAGTGTGCATGGTGCCTGAGGATTTTGGAAGACTGCATGGAATCCCTAAAACTGAAGTTACCAGTGGTTGTGAGCCAGTGTATGGCTATTGGGAAATGAAGCCAGTTTCTCTAAAACAACAAGTCTATTTTAATGATTTTTTTCTTATTAGACTTTTTGATACAGGGATTCTCTGTAGGCTTGGATGACCTATACTCACTTTGTAGACCAGACTGGCCTTGAACTCACATGACTCTGCCTTCCTGTTCCTCCCCCACATGCTGGGATTACAAGTAGTAGCCACCATGGGCAGCCTAACTTTCATATTCGGTTTGTAAAGAAACAAGATTTTACTTTGTTGTCCATGTGGGCTCCTGGGATCCCAGACACAAGAGATGCTTTGCTCTGAGCTTCTGCCGTCTCTGGCAATGAGGAGGCACATACATCAGTGTCCTTTGTGTCTGGCTCAAGGCCTTTTTTTAGATGATAATACTTTTATTTACATTTGTGTTACATGCATGTGGTTTTTCTTGGCTTTGTGTCAGTCTCCTATGAGTGTGCCTGGTCCATTTAGAGGTTGGAAGAAGGCATTGTCTTCCCTGGAACTGGAGGTACAGGTAGTTGTGAGCCACTAGATGGGTGCTGGCAATTGAACTCAGGTCCTTATAAGAACAAGTGATTTGGGGCTGGAGAGAGGGCTCAGAGTTGAAGAGCACTGCTTGCTCCCCAGAGGTCCTGAGCTCAGTTTCCTGCAACCAAGGGGTGGCAATGAAAAATGTATAATGATTTCTCATGCCCTCATGTGGCTTTCAGGTGTACATGCAGGCAAAAAATACTGTGTATGTAATCAGATAAATAAATCTTACAAACAATTAGAAAATAAAACACTGAAATTATACACAAATAATTTAATTTTTTTTCATAAGATTTAATTCACTTTATTTTTATTACATAAAAACCCTTCTGTGGTAGCCACAGCTGGAGCCTGGGTCCTCTGAACAGAGGCTCTGGTGTGGGTTTTCACAAGATGATCAGTCAATTCCTGATAAGGATTCTTGGTGAACACAGAGGTCAGGGGTGAGGTAGCTGATTAGATAGTGTCCTGTTGCTTAGGTTTTGGCTACCCTTTCAGCCTTCCTGAGTCTACACTATCTCTACCCCATTGATATCCTGAAGCAATTTTAGAAGAAGAGACCTTTGCCCATGATCCCATCTAATGGGCTGAAATGCTAAGTCAAAAGGGGCTCCCTGAAATTAGCTATTATTTCGGGGACCTGCCTAGCTAGAGCAGTAACAAGACAAAATGCCCATAAAGATGCTAGAAGCAGAGGATTCCAGAGGTTGGTTTAAATCCTATAATAGTTCTCCTTCGGTTAGTATCCTATAACCACCCTGATGGGACCACTACTCAGTTTGATTTTTACCTTTGGGTCTTGTATTTTAAATCACTTGCTGGCTCTCATGAAGGAATGCTTTGAAGCAATAGAGTAATGGTACAAAGATCCCATTGTGGAAAATAAATTTGGAGGATACCAGGGTCATATCTAAAAGACCCAAGACTGGATCTTCAAATGATCATGGGAATGGAGAAATGAGAGACAAAAGCATTATAAATTAGTTTTTTGGCGGAGGGGGGCTATTGAATTAAAGTTTAAAGCACAAGCCTGAACAAAGGCCAGACAGGTGGAGACACGTCCAGCCACCTGTGGGGAGGAACCGGCCTTACTGCATTCTTTTCCTACTCAGTAGAGTTACAGTTGCTAGGAAACCAGCCCAGATCACCCCCTGCCCTAGGACAGCTTAGTGATCAGCTGGTACTAGGGAGGAATAACAATGCCTTTTTTTAAAATATTTTTTTATTTATTATTATTTATACAGTGTTCTGCTTGCATGTATTCCTGTCTGCCAGAAGAGGGCACCAGATCTCACTATAGATGGTTGTGAGCCACCAGGTGGTTGCTGGGAATTGAACTCAGGACCTTTGGAAGACTAGCCAGTGTTCTTAATCTCTGAGCTATCTCTCCAGCTTTTTTTTTTTATTTTTTATTTTTTTTATTTTTAACAATTTTGTGTGTGGCTCATGAACCTTTTTTAGATTGTATTTTTTTTTTAAATTTAGATTTATGTTACATGGATGGAGCTTTGTGTGCATTTTTATCTGTGCAGCATGTGTGTGCCTGGTATCTGAAGAGGTTGGATGAAGGCATTGGATTCTCTGGAACAGAACTTACGGGTAGTTGTGAGACACTGTATGGGTGGTGGGAAGTGAACCCAAATCCTCTATTTGAACAAAGTCCTGTTTGTTTGTTTATTATTTTGAGACAGGGTTTCTCTGTAGCCTTGCCTGTCTTGGCTCAATAGATCAAAAAGGAGTTCTGCAACTCACGATGTAGACCAGGCTAGCTTCTAAATCAGAGTTCTGACTGCCTCTACTTTTCAAGTCTTTGATTGAAAAGCTTAAAGGCTTGAACAACTATGCTTTGTCTTGTACTTTTTAAGCTATAAGTTCTAAGCACAAACAAAACTCCCAAAACAATGCCTAGCATCCAGATGCACCTGCATGATAAGTAAATTGATGTCTGCCACAGAAAGGTATTATGTAAAAACGGCTTGTTTGTTTGTTTGTTTGTTTGTTTTTCTCATGGATTGCAAAGGGCAGCAGAAAACATAAAGTAACAAATTCTGTTTTCCCTCCTCAGGGTCTAACAAGTTTTGATGCCAGCACCAGAGTTCAGTATTGCTAGATGTTTTGCGGTTGCACCTGCTTTCTTTTCTGTAGGGACTAAATGGTCTTCTGCCAGAGCTCAGGGTAGTTGGAAGACCAGAGAGACGAAATTTTAAAAACATTCTGGCAGTTCAAGCAACGTAGAAGCCTTCAAGTTCTCCTATAAATAAATTTATTTTTTTATTTTAGTTTGGGCGAGGTATAGGTTTTTAATACCACCACTGGGGAGGCAGAGGCAGGTGGATCTCTGAGTGATTTGCTAGACTGGTCTACAGAGTGAGTTCCAGAAGAGCCAGGGTTATGCAGAGATACCCTGTCTCGAAAAAAAAACAAAAATGATATAAAAAATAAACGTAAAGCCTTTTTTCTTTTCTATCGATTCAGAAAGTTGCTAAAAACCGGGCGTGGTCCGGGCTCCAAAGTTAAAGGTGGGACGATGGCCAGTTCCAGGCCGGCCTGGGCTTACAAGGACCAGCTCTTAAAAACTACACAGAGAAGGGGGTGTTAGAGAGGGTTAGCCGCAATATCCGGCGTGGGTACAGCTCTCTATTGAAATGGTGCCCTTTTGTGAGAAGGAGCATCTCAACACGGAGGTCCAATTCTAGAAGCACTGGAGCAGGTATCTCAAACTCATGGTTAGAAAATTCAGAAACGTCGTTACATGCCTTCCTGAGAGGTGGGAGCCTAAAAAGGCAGAAATATATCCTCTACTGACATGGTGCCTAGGGGCTTTGCCCTATTAAAGGCGCTGCCCGCACACATCCCTTGCTGGCTCGCCAGAGGAGCGGAGGAGACGGGGGGTGGCTGGGACCTGTGCCAGACACGCACACAGGCAGGTGTGTATACAGTGGGCTAAGGGGGCCTGGTCTCCTTTGAGTGTCGCGGGTTTAAGTAGAGACACCACTTTGGAGTAGCCAGGTTCCGTGTGGGCACCTGGGATCAGGAGGACTGAGATCCGGTAGGACACCTCCCCTTACAGAGAAAAAGGGCCGTGGGGGCCAGGATCGGGGCCGAGGCCGTCAGCAACCATGCAGAAGGCCCTGGGATGGATGCAGGCGCTGCGGAAAAGAACAAACGGCCAGGATTCTGATGGGGTTAGGGGCGGCACATGGACGTCACAGAGGACCTTAGACGCAGAGGGGCCGATGGCTAGGAGAAGGGAGCAGCGGAGAACATGGCGGCTGTGAACCCTGAACCCAGAGACTGGAAGTTTAGAAAGTTCCAATGTTTGGCCGTTACCAGGGGAACCAGGCAGCTTCAGGTGGTGCTGGTCCCCACACAGGGAGCACAGGGCACGGGTAGGGTAGTAGTAAGAGGAGGCTGGGTCCAGGACAGGGGACAAGGGTGGACAGGGACCTAGCCTTAGGCCTAGGCTTCATGGGCTGTGGGAGAATGGTCTGCACGTCTGTGGGATGTCCCAAGAGGGTAGGAGAAAGTTGCTGTCCTGGGAGGACTATCTAATAACCTGGGGGTTAGGATTGCTAAAAAGGGGGGCTTGTGTGGCTGAGGGGATACTAATGGCCACCATGAGCAGGATATTAGCTTACGGCCCAGCTGGAGGGATGGGGTCTCAAAGTGTGATTGTTGGAAGCACCTATACGCCAAAAAGGCAAAGCTCCAGTTTTGTTTCTAGAAGATGCCAGGAACCTGAGACAGTACTTGCAGTGGGCGGGGTTGGGCGGGCTGACAGATGGGGCTGTGGAGCTAGAGCTGGGTTAATGGTTGGGGGCAGGGTTGGCGTGAGGACAGGATGGTGGTTGGACAGGGCAGAGCCAGGCAGGTTAGGTGGGAGAATGGGGTGGGGCATGGCTCGTGGGGAGGGCTGGCTTGAGGTTGGAAATATCACTGGACTCTTGTGAGAGCCCCTGGCTGAGTGGCCAATGGGAAGGTGAGGGGGCTTTTGCTTAGTGGAAGGAGCTGGTAAGGCCAGCAGCCTCCTGTGTTGAGGCGTGGTGTAGCTCATTCCAAAGGACTGAGCCAGACTACGCAACTAGTCCTGGCAGCTGGAACTGCAGGGAGATTTTGGCTCTGGGTACAAGGCTTGGAGAGCAGCTTTCAGGAGAATAGGGGTTGAACAATTAATAATTAAACACTAACGATGTCGACAGAAAGCTGGAGGTTAAATTGAGGGCTGTACTTGTCTTTACACCTCACTAATGTGACACTTAAAGTACATAAAGGGTCTACTACATGCTTTTGGCTTTTTTTTTTTTCTAGATAAAGTTTTCAGGTGTATCTCAAGCTTAGAACTCACTCTGTAGATTAAGCTGTCCTCAAACTCAGACATTGGCCTGTCTCTGCCTTCTGATTCATTCATTTATTCTTTTTTTCTTTCATTTAATTGATTTATTAGGGTTTTTTGTTTTCTTTTGGTTTTTGTTCTTTTTTTTTTTTTGAGAGAGGGTTTCTCTGTTTAGCCTTGTCTCTCCTGGAACTCACTCTGTAGACCAGGCTGGCCTGGAACTCAGAGATCTACCTGCCCCTACCTCCTGAGTGCTGGAATTAAAGTTGTAAACCACCGTTAGGCATATTGTTTTGTGAAACAAAGACTTGCTTTGTAGCCCAGCCTGGCCTTGAATTTAGGATCTTTCTGCTTTAACCTTTCCTGTATTGGGTTTTCACTTCTGAACCACTATGCTGTACTTTCTCAGTTAATTTAAAAAACATAGGTTACATTTGCTTATTTTTTGTGTTTGGACATGCAAGTGCCATGGTAGCTGTATAGAGATCAGAGATTAGACAACTTGCCGCAACTGGTTTTCTCCTTTTACTATGTAGGCCCCTGGGATAAAATTCAGATTGTTAGGTTTGCTGGCAAACACATCTTACTGATGAGCCATTTCAACTGTATTCATCTTGGTTAGTCTTAAATATGAATTATAAAGAAACAAGAATCTTAGGTTCTAGAATTCCAGATTCCTATACATCTCTATTAGTAGGCAGAAGCTCATAATTATATGAAGCACACAATACCTTATTAAGTATGAGTAATTTCTAGAAAGTCACTCTGATGAAATTCATGCCTACTGTTATATGACTTTCACTCCTTTCTTGATAGCACATAGCTCCTATCAAGACTTATATCTACATATGTGCGCTCATATATGTAGACATAGATAGACAGCCAGACAGATAGAATTAAAAACAAAAATTGTTTTTCAAAGAGAAGTACATATAGGGGCTGAGATGTAGCTCAGTTGGTAGAGTATTTGCCTAGCCTGCATCAAACTCGGTTCAGACACCAACACGGAATAAATCAATAGCAGACACACTATTGTGAATCCCAGCTCTCAGATGGGAGAGTCAGGAGAATAAAAACTTCAAGGTCAACTTCCACTACATGGGGGTTTAAAGCCAGCCCAGAATATAAGACACTATTTTAGTTTTGTGGTAGGGTCTTGGTATTGAGACCAACCTGGACACACATGAGCACCTAAAGCTACTTCTGACCTTGCATTTTGGAACTGGTTGTTCCCGGCATTTATTTGAGAATGTTGATATCTTATTGCCTGTGTTTTCGTAGGCCTCAGTTTAAAATCCTCTCTTTTTTTTTTCCAGTTACATGATTAACATGGATATAAACAGGAGCAGTGAAGAGTTTAAGAACTGTAAGTAGAGCCATCTTTTGATTGGAGTGTGCATATGTTAAATGTCTTTGTAGAGATGACTGATAAGAGATTTGGGACACTTGGCTTGATCTGGTCCTATGTTTGGCCTCTTCTAGTGTTCTTTCTGGCTTGTTGAATTTATTTCACTGCTGTCAAGAGCAGGGGAATATATTCATTTTGCAAATGTGTTCTTTATACCTTTTTGGTTTTGGGTCTTTCATTTCCTCTATCTTTCATAGGAAATATAGATTATTTAGGCTTTTACCACCATCTCCCTCCCTTTCTTTGTCTTTCTCTTTGTTGCTGGACATAGAGTCCAAGGTATTCTAATCAAGTGCTCTGCCCCTGACCTATATCACTAGTCTTGGGTAAATGTAAATTTTACTAGCTGTAATTTATAAGCTAGTTTTCAGGAGTAAAATACATGAGCTACTAGATTTTATGATGCTTCCTAATGCTTTTTCTTTTTTTTTGATTTAGATAAGCCTGCTGTGCTGGTGCAGGAAAAGTCCAGGTAATCAGGAGAATTGTTGGAACATGGCTTTTCTTTTTTTTCACCCATTGTTATAGGCAAGAAGATTTAAGAGTAAACATCACATTTTCTCAACAGCATCATGTTGGATGTCTGACTTTATTACCGGTTTAAAGTATCTGATTCTTGTCTTGGGCCATGGTTTAACTCTTCAGCTGTTGCTTCTTTTTTATAGGTGCATGTTTGTGTGTGTGTGTGTGTGTGTGTTTGTGTGTGTGTGTTTGTGTGTGTGTTTGTGTGTGTTTGTGTGTGTGTGTGTTTGTGTGTGTTTGTGTGTGTGTGTTTGTGTGTGTGTGTGTTTGTGTTTGTTACATGGAGCCTTTTTGTATAGGTCTTGCTATCTTGGAACTCACTCTACAGACCAGGCTGGCTTCTAACTCATAGAGATCTGCATGCTTCTGCCTCCCTACTGCTGGGATTAAAGGTGTGTATCACCATAACTGACTAGTTTTTGGCTTTTTGAGACTGGGTCTCACTATTGTAGTCCTGGCTGTCCTGGAATTCATTGTATAGATAAAGGTTGGCTTTGCACTTGTGGCCTCTGCATCTTAACTTCTAGAATTCATGCTGAACTAATTTGTTTTTGAAAACGTGTTTGAACTTTCTAGTCTCAGTCATTTAGGAAAAAAAGTACACATTTTGCCTGATATGCTCTTTTATGATCTGGGCCTCATCTTGCCTCATGGTGATCTTATACGTGTACTGTGATAATATTGACAACCAATACAAATCATATAAATATAATACATATCATATAAATATCAGAGTGTTTAGCCTAGCATTTAGAGCTTCCAGAGAGCTGTCCCAATAAGTTGTGGAAAAAGTCATGATCAGTTAGAAATGGAGTGAGAACCAAAAGATAACCATGTGCTAGAAATTAAGAGAAGCCTTTCCCTTTCCTTTCCTTTCTTTTGCCTTCCTTACTTTCTCTTTTTCTTTCCTTTTCTATTTAGACAGAGTCTTTTTGTAGCCCTGACTGTACCATAACTCACTACATACACACGGCTGGTGTGGAACTAACAGAGTTCTGGGATTAAATGCATGTGATATCATGCCCAATAAGAAGATTCTGCTTTTTAAAAAATAATTTTCTTTATTTTTTTGTGTAGAAGCATTTGCCTGCTTGTATGTATATGTGCCTAGTACCCATGATGCCTAGAAGAGGTGGTAGACCCCCTATAACCAGTTATAATCTGCTGTGTGGGTCCCGAGACTCAGACCAGTGTCTTATGCAAGAGCAGCCAGTGTAGGGAGCTGGAGAGATGGCTTGTGATCTTCCAGAAACCAAAAGTTGACTCCTAGCACCCACATGGTGGCTTACAACTGTCTGTAACTCCAGTCCCAAAATCTGGTGCCCTCTCTGGATGCCAAATACATTGTATGCACATAGTACATGCATATTCACATGGGCAAAATTCCTATAAACATGAAAAAAATAAAAACAAAACTCATGACCAATGTGGTGGTATGCATGGCCTTTTATTCCAGTGTTGGAGAGGCAGAGCTAAGCAGACTTCTCTGAGTTCAAGTCCAGCCTTGCCTATAGGGTGAGTTTTCAAAATAACCAGAGATGTTACAAAGAGAAATCCTGTCTTGAAGGGAAAAAAATTAAAAAAGGAAAATCTTTTTCAAAAAGAACACCAAGTATTCTTACCTACTGAGCCTTCTCTGCAGCCCCTTGAAGACAATAATTTTGTTTGTATGTGTCCAAGGCAGGTCCTCTCTAAGTAGCTTTGGGTGTCCTGGGCTTACTATGTGCAGGCTGGCCTTGAACTCACAGAAATCTGTCCACCGCTGCCTCCTGGGTGCTGGAATTGAATGCATGTGCCACACACCCAGCCTAGAAAGGTTCTTTAATGCTAGGGCAGTAAGTAGGAGAGCAAAGGTTCATCAAATTAGCAGCTTAAAAGACAATCCCCTCCAGCATGTGTTGTCCCTTGAGTTTTTGATCTTAGCCATTCTGAAGGCTATAAGGTGAAATCTCAGGGTTGTTTTGATTTGCATTTCTCTGATGACTATGGACATTGAATATTTCTTTAAGTTTTTCTCTGCCAGTCGATATTCCTCTATTGAGAATTTTCTGTTTA
>REGO01001423.1:64164-81800 GCA_010120015.1 Rhombomys opimus | reverse complement strand
CCAAGCTTATCAGGTCTCTTCATGACTGGCTGCAATGTCCTCCTCTGTGGCCTAGCAAGGCTGCTCCTCCCTCAAGTGGTGGGGGAGAGGTCAACGACCCAGTTGTTGAGTTAGTGTCAGTGACAGGAAATCGTGAACTTTGTAGGCAAATGGTGGAATCTAGAAAAGATCATCCTGAGTGGGGTATCCCAGAAGCAGAAAGACACAGATGGTATATCCTCACTTATAAATGGATACTAGACCTATAAGATAGAATAAACATACTAAAATCTGTACACCTAAAGAAAATAGATACTAAAGAGGTCCCAGGGTAAGACAATCAATATTCACTTAGAAAGACAAATGGGATGGACATTGGAAATAGGAGAAAACAAGTAACAGGACTGGAGCCTACCTGTGGTTTTTTTTTTGTTGTTTGTTTGTTTTGTTTTGTTTTGTTTTGTTTTGTTTCATTGGGGAGTTGATACCATTGATGTTGATAGGTATTAATGCTACCTGTTAATTTGATGTTGTTTGTGATAGAGTTTTTGAGTGTGATTCTTTTGTTTTTGCCGATGTAAGATTATATATTCTTTGTGAATATATCTCCAGGGTTTGATGTGGTAGGACCTCTGTTTTCTGGTGGTGTCATATGACCCTGAGTTTTATTGCTTGTGTTCTTATGTTTGCCTCTAACCATCTGGTTTACCCTACTGTTCACCAGCCTAGTGTCTTCTACTGTGTTTACTGTCTGTGTCCCAGGTGTGCCATGTAGATAGGGTGCTTGCAAAGAGATCTCCAAGCTGAAAATTGCTCTGGTACTACACAACCCTTTTGGGATGGTAGACAATGGAGCCTGGTTCCCATGTCGAGCTCACCTCCACTGAGTTTGCTGTTTCTGCTGTGCTTGGTGCCTGTGATCCATGTGGGCCCTGCAGATGGGGAGCAGGCAGAAAGCTCTCCAAACAGGTCTGATGCCATACAGCCCTTCTCAGAATTGGGGCAAAGGGGCATGGGTTCCTTGGCCATCTCACCTTCACTGTCTGTGACCCAGAAAAAGAGTGTCTCAGGAAAAAAATATTCAGAAAATGGGAGCCCTCCATGGATATCAACCAGTCTTGCATATTAAGTTATAGCAGGACTAAGCACATCTTCTATTTTCGCTAGGCAAGGCAGTTCAGTTAAAGCAAAGTGATCCAAGGAGAGTCAACACAGTCTGGCATAGCTCCTACTTCTACTCCTGCTCCTGCTCCTGGAGTCCCACATGAAGACCAAGTTGCACAACTGTTGCTTATGTGCTGAGGTTAGGTCTAGAATGAATTTATCTTTTACAGAGGGTTTGTCCTTCTCTTACCCCTTGTCCTGTGTGCATCTGTGATCATAAGTCATCTCATGCACACATTTGAGGTTTTTTTTCTAAACTACATCGGGATTTATCTAAATACATTATTATATGGAAATTAAAGCAGCTACTTGTGAGCTCCTGAAACCATATTTTGAGTAATCTTTGATTTTTCTGTTGTGTTTTTAACCTGTTCAAAAAACACATGCAAAACCAAGAACAACAAGTTCCCATTATTTCTTTCTATTACATTATTCATTCTATGGGAAATTGTAGACATAAAATGTAAAATTAAAAACACACATTCAGAAAAACAATTTAGGAATATTCTTCAAATTTCATAAATAATAAAGTGTTTTAAAAGGTCTTATTTAATTTAATACAAAATCATATATATTAACTCTCAAAATTAATACCTGGATACTATCTGTTAGAGTTATCACTAGCAAGTAGGAGTGCAATTTTCAGTTTCATCTCAGTAACATGAAATATTGTTTCTGACCCTGGTCACTTCTCTACTTATTTTGTTTTAATTTTTTCATTGAAAATAGTTTTTTTTTTTAATCTAATGTGTTGTGATTACAATTTCTCCCTCTCCAACCCCTCTAAGATCCTGCTCACCATCTTTTCTATCTGAATCTACACACTTTCTGTCTTTAGCTAGAAAACAAACAGGCTTTTTAAGGATAAATTTATAAAAGAAAATAAGATAAAGCAAAGACAGGCAATCTGGGGTAGGACTAAACAAACAGAAGAAAAAGAACAGGACTTAAGGAGTGTCCTGTTTGACAGTCACAGCACCAACCCTCTGAAGAGCCAGAGAAGGAAACAAGACCCCGAGTGTAGAATACCCACTGAAAGAGATAAGTCCTGGCTGGCCTTTTCAT
Source organism: Rhombomys opimus (assembly GCA_010120015.1). Classification (NCBI taxonomy): domain Eukaryota; kingdom Metazoa; phylum Chordata; class Mammalia; order Rodentia; family Muridae; genus Rhombomys; species Rhombomys opimus. Next base: position 79,592 of record REGO01001423.1, on the reverse strand, counting down.
ATAAAAGATTCTGTGAGTGTGCTTCATATCAAAGCTTTCTGATTCAGTGACTTTAAGAAATCAGTGAATTTTCACAATTAAGGAATTACTATTAATGCACAACTATCAGGGGTCACTATATGTCAGAAAATGAAAATAAAATGAAATAAAATTAAAATAGATGTAAGATTTTATATGGATAGACTCACAGTAGATAACTAGGTTCAAATATCTTGTTTTCTACCTTAAAATGGCACGAGAACAAATGTAATGTGAACACAGCACATTAATCTGTCTTAGTGTTAAACGATTTCTATGAAATTTACCATCAATAAAGACACACACATACCTAGAAATAATGAAAATTTAAAACCTATCCAGATAAAATTGCTTTTATATTGATGTCATCTCTAGGGATATTTTAGGGATTGGAATTCTTGCTTTGATCACCCTGACACTATTGTTCATTGAAATGAACATGTGAAATTGCTCATCAAACACACAAAATTTTTGAAAAGATTGGAATGTAAAACCTATCCTTGGGGCTTATCTTAATTTTCAAGCAATTTCATAGCTGTGGTTTAAATTTAAGTTCTCACAGAGCTTAAATAGGAATTGTTTTCAGACTTCTTAAACAATAAAAATAAATATTTCTACACTGACACTGGCATCACTGGAAAATGTAGGTCTTTGTATGTGTATGATTTTTGTTAAAGACTTCCATTTTATGCTTTGTTTATATGTTAATTGAATTAAAGGAATATATATATAGTTTCATTATTTACAACAGATTTTTAAAGCAATAGTGACAAGAATGTAACTAATCTTTCTGGAAACATGAAAGTGAGTTCAGACCGCACTTGTTTTTATTCCCTTGATTTAAAAGGTTCATGTAATGTATTTTGGATCTCTATGTATGTGTCATCAAATAATACCACTGGTGATAGGCACATATGTATTCTGACAGCAGAGTACTTGAACTAAAATAGTAGGAGATATCATTGTCTCAGACCTCTGAAATGAACTCTTGAAAAACAGTCATTAAGCAACAACTATATGTTAAGCACATTCTAGATAAATTACTATCATGTTTTACATAAGTGGAATAAATGCTCAAATGGGACAAAAATAATACAAAGAAAATAATACAGTTTTCCCTAAACATTTTGTTTGGGTGTTAAACTTAATAAAATGAGCTAATAAGACAACCCAGGAAAGCACTTTACCTTAAGGAATAGACTGACAATGGGTGGTGAAAAGCAAGACAGTGGGACAGGTATATTTTTATCAAGCCAGGTAAGGGAGACCCAATCACATACTGTTAGAAATGACTGATACATTTGCTTACAAGTAAAGAGTGGAGGAACTTCCCAGAAAATATGATAAGACTTTGATTTAATTTATACTTTAAAGGAATACTTGTAACAGCTATGGTTGTTCTCTGTGAGAGTTCAGAGGTTCCTGAGCTGTCATGTCCGAAGGAGAGAGAATACCACTGTGAGAAGTAGTGTTTGTTGAAAAGTATAGTCTTGGTTTGAGAAGATCTGAGAAGTTTTGACACTCCTGACATTATGTCCACAAACAAATAAACAAAGTCTTCATCACCTGTACTTTAATTTGTGGGTTCCCAAGCCAGATAAGGGACAGTAGATTGTTGCCAAAATCCCAGACATTTCTCAGTTAGCATGACAGGAATGTAGCCACTCCTTCCTTAAATCAGGCTTGGGTCTAATCAACTTCAGAGACGCGGCAGAGTCAGATAAGCTTCTGTTTCCCTGCCAGAAAATGGGCTTCTCAGTGTCCATGTTACTGAGAGTAGTCTGCTATATCTGACTGATACACTTCCAAAGTCTCTATTTCCCAGCCCCATAACACTTCTTTTTTATTTTTTCTTTTTACTATTAGTTACGTTTTATTAACTCTATATCCCAGCTGTATGCTGCTCCCTTATTCTCTCCCAATCCCTTCCCCCTCCTTCATCTCTTCCCTGCCCCTTTCCAAGTCCACTAATAGGGAAGGACCCCCGTCCCCTTCCATCTGACTCTAGCTTATCAGGTATCTTCAGGACTGGCTGCAATGACCTCCTCTGTGGCCTAGCAAGGCTGTTCATCCCTTGGGGTGGGGGTGGGGGGTCAAAGAGCCAGTCATTGCTTTGCAGGCAAATGGTGGGATCTAGAAAAGATCATCCTGAGTGAGGTATCCCAGGAGCAGAAAGACACACAGGGTATATATTCACTTATAAGTGGATACTAGACATATAATATAGGATAAACATACTAAAATCTGTACACCTTAAGAAGGAATAATTGTTTTTAATAATTTAAAAAAACTATATTTTTCAGATTACAAGTCAGACACAGGTCCCCTTAGACTAATATTAAGGGGTCATGTAGGCATGTCACACACTCAGGAGACTCCAAGGGAGAATCCACTTTCTTGTCTTTACTGTGTAAACACTACTTGTTTTTTTTTTTTTGGGGGGGAGGGGTATATGTTCGTCTGCTGTTTTCAATTGAGTTTTAGTCTGTTTGCTTGTTTCTACCTTCAAAGCGGTCATATTGAGTTTCATTATGCGCTTATTCCATAAGCACCTCTACGCGAGCACAGTCTCTTGCTCATATAAGACCTCATTAATGAGAAAGGAATTTAGGAGCTAAAACCATAACCATTCCTCAATCCAAACGCCAGCTACGGGAGCTTGCAAACTCTCCAGAACAAGGCTAGCCACACACTTGTAGAATGTTCCCTACTTCCCAGAGCGTACTTCTTGGACTTGTACTGTATGCTTCCTACCTCAAAACCGAGGATAACAAATGTTCCTCTTTATTTAAATTAGACTCTAGTCCATCTAGCAAACTTGGTTCTTCTTCATAAATCTGTTAAAACCGGGACATTCTATTCTTTATTGATTCATGTATAATATTATTTTCTCTCCTCTATATGCAATGTGGAGAAACTAGAACCTTGATCTTATTTCAGTAACTTGTCTCCCTTTACATAAACTAGATGTTTTAAAACCAATAATAACACTTTCCAATAATAACAATAATAACAATAAACCAATAATAACAACAAACCAATAATAACACTACAAGTTAATCCATTAATTGATATTTAATAGATGAAATAAAATTTCTTTCTTTCTCCCATTCCACCTTAATCCTCATGTGATCTAGCCTCCTGATATGGACCCAGGCCACCCCTAGTTTTTCCTCTGGCCTATGTCAAATATTCCTCTTAAGCAACTCCATTCTTTTTGAAGTCCCCAGTGACAAAAACCTCTCTTTATTAGAGATCCAGCCAGAGCACTTGGCTGGGACCCAGGGAGGCTACCAGTGCCCTTCTTCACCTCTTTCATTCTGCTCTCTTCAGAGTCACTGGTATCACTGCCTGTCCACTCAGTGATTTCTCATATCATACGTCCACTCCTTGGAACTTACTTGGCCAGAGGCAGTAATTCTGTATCTACAGTTCCTCATGGAGCCAGACCCTGTACCCAGTTTAAGAGAAATTCAGGCTCAGTCTACTCCTTCTGCTTGCTAACCTATCACCTATCCATGCCATCATAGGAATCTGAGACTACTTAGAGCCAAATCAGAACTCTTACCAGAATATCACATCTAAGACTAGTAGGAATATGAACCCTAAAACCCAGAATGGCCCTACGGCTGAGATTGTGCATTATCAATGATCTGTTCAGTTAGGACAGAAGACAGCAAAGAATGAAAGAGCCACCCAACACAAGCTAGAACAGGTGCCGACAAAAAGAATCACTACAAAAGTTGTAATTCCCAATGTCTAAATTCTATCACAGAAGCAAGATATGAACAGCAATGTGCCAACTCCTGAAGCCAGCACTTCCAAAATACCTACCATTATAGAAAAGTCCTAAAATGTTTGCTGAGATTAAGGGAATGCCATATAATATTAGATAGGCATACTAAAATCTAAGACCTGAAGAAGATAAATAGCAAGGAGGACTCTGAAAGATACTTAACTCTCATTCAGAAGGGCAAATAGAGTAGACACAGGGATAGGTTAAATCAGGGAACAAGAGCGGAGCCTACAATAGATTTTTTTTTTAATGTAAGTGAAAGAATATTGATAGGGAGATGGTAGGAACTGGAGGAGAGAAAAGGATATGATCAAAATACATTGCATTAAACGAAGCTTATATATAGTCTCCTTTTCCATACTGTACAACATAGTTAAATTCAATAAATATTGAATGTCTCCAGAATTCATTTTTGGTAACTATTTTCAGTGTTCTTATTAATAAAAAGATTCTTTTTCTTTTCTCACATGACTGCACAATGTATCATTTAATGAAATCATAAGGTAATGTATTTTTTTTGTACTGAGAAAAAATTATGGTATTTGGTAATCCTGAGGAGGATAGTGATTATTTTAATATCTGCTAAGACTAATTTTTCAATCTCCTTTCATTGAAAACTTTTGAAATGCCTTATTTGTATTCTTCTTTAAATGAGCAAAGGGAATACTTGAACCACAAAAGACTTACAGTAACTTGGATGCCAGTGGGAAATTAAATGTATTTAATAAAATATTGTAGCATATTACCTAATATATTGTGTGGTGTGATCTGTAATACAAATACTCTCTGCAGAATATTAGGAAAGAATGTCCTGAGAAACTCCTAAGGGTCACATGCAGGTAATACAATGTGAATGCAACTGCTTCACTAATAATTCTGAGACTTCCCATAGGTTCTGGCATAGAGAACCAAGTTTCCCATAAAAATGAGGACATACACAATGTAGAAAAGTCAGATCTATAAATTAGAAGTCTATGACATCAGAAGCCCATGATATTCTAATCCTGACTACATCATTTCAGTAATAACCGATCTATAATTATTGAATCTTCTGACCATTAAGCCATCTTCATTGTAAACAGTAACATTCTACTTCTCCATAGTAACACTACTATAAATTAAACAAAATTTTAATGAGAAATTAATATGTATGACAGAGTTTGCTAATCTTTTTGGTAGGCAATATGTGTTTATTAGTGATAAAACTGTATTATTAATGAAAACCCAGAAGGTAACTTTTATGTAATTTAAACTGAAAACAAGGATATTAGACTAAGATTCTTGGTATTGTTAATATTTATTGGAACACATATATTTGTTTTCTCCTGCTTCAGCTTCCCTGAGGACATTTAATTTATAAGAACTATTAATTTGCCTTAATTAACACAATACAAGGAAAGACTGGTGAGTTCATTTCTGCAATTCTTATTTTACTTTATTGTTTGAATTTTCCTAGAAATACCCTTTCTATGCCTCATGCATTTTTTTTTTTGGTGTGGTTATTATTTCAAAATATTGAGAAACACATTTATACCTTTTATTGTAATTCTTCCAAAAGCTATCTGTCTTTTGCATTTAGACTATTATACCATGAAAACCTCTTCTGTTTGAAATTTCTTATGAAACAAGTTGGATGTTTACAATGACTACTTTAGTTGATTCTCTCTCTCTGTGCATGTTTGTGTGTGTATGTGTGATCACATGCTTTTTTTTTCTGTTTTTCACATATATGGTCTATGGTGATAATATTATCTATCAACGACTCATTGAGACAACAATAGAAAACATTTACGGTAGATAAACCACAAAACATAATAGAACAACACTAATTTTGCTAGAATTAATTATTAATAATTATAACTGTGGTGTTATTAAATGTAGTTAACCCGTAATTCATTTCAACATTGTTTGGAGACTCCAATGGGAAATGTAAATTTAGTTTCAAAATTTAATTACTTAACACTAAATGGTCATGCTCTTATGATTTAGGAACATTCATTTATTTAATTTCAAAATGAAATCTTTTAATAAGTCATCAATGAAGAAAAACAAGTGATATTTTTGTTTGTTTTTGTTTCATATGGATTAATAATATAACATAACTGAAGTAGAGCTAATATAAGCAATATAAGCCTTTAAAATTTGGTAAGCTAAAACTTTGTAAAATTGAAAAGGTGGGACTTGATTAATTTAAAAATAGATTATCTTAGCTTAGGTATGTTTAAAAATATTGAAATATTGGATGGTTTTCATGGGACTTGTGAGATTGAAGAAAAGTTTTTAATTATTTAATTATTTTTATTAATTACTGTTTATTAACTTTTTATCTCCCCTGTACCTCCTCCCCCTCTCTCCCAACCCCACTCTCCCTCTTCCTCACCCATGTCCCTCTCCCCGTTTACTGATAAGGGAGGTCCTCCTCCCCTTCCCTCTGATCCTAGTCTATCAGGTCTCATCAGGAGTGGTTTTCTTTACAAACATTACTTTTAAATAATCAGAATTTATACTTTAAACTATTGAAATTTTGAATTGTATAGAAATCACTTTTTGTATAACCATACAAGGATTTTAAATGTCATCTACACACCTTTCTGAAATATGTTTTAAAACTTCATTGAGATTCTAATTTTCTGAAGATCTATGGTTAACTCCTCCTTAACACAGCCCTTAATAGAATGTTAAAAATCTAAGCACATTTGCCAGTGATGTTTTTAAATTGTTTCCATGGTTCCATACACAATTCCTTACACAGAAGAAGAACCTTACAAATGATAAGACAAGGTTCATTTTGCTATTGAGAGGGCAAATATTTAGTAGCATTCCTTATTCAGTTTTGTATATTTGTGTTTAAAATAGGGGAAGAAAAGGGAGGATGGGTAGGACTGGGAAGAGAGGAGGGAGGGGCTACAGCCAGGATACAAAGTGAATAAATTGTAAAAAATATTAATTATTTAAATTAATTAAATAATTAATATAATAAAAATTAAAAAATAAAGTCGAAAGTTAAGATAGCTACCCTGAATGTCAACATGAAGACTGAGTTAAAACAGAGTTTATACTACCCTATTTAGCAAAGTAAGCACACTATCCATATGGTTTCTGAAGTAGTATAATTTTCATGGAATCATAATTTTACCCTATCAATGTTCATTTAGACTACTCTTACATGATATCATAAGTGAAAGATTCTTGTCAAAATTAGGACTAGCTATTTCCCTCTTACAGTTATTCTAAGCAGTGTAATTGATGCCTTTACAGTAGGACTCACTTTTAAAAAGACAGGAGATATTCCAGTTCCTAATGAGTTCATGATACATTAGAAATAAGGAATGATAATACATTTGTATTATTGAAAGCATTGCCTCTTTGCAATTACACACAGCATTAACAAATTCATTAACAATGATTATATAGGTTCCATACACTACTTCATTTCATATCAATATATTTTATATTTTGATCTTTTAAAGATTGTAATCTTTTGAAAACACCCCCAAATATACTCATATAATGAATTTTTAAACCTTTACTTTATACATGAAATATGATTCAGCACTGTTTTCAAGTTAAAGTGACCTTGGCAAGCCATTTACTACTCAGAGCTCAATTTTCCTATTTCCAAGATATGATAACAATACCTACCTCTATTTCCTATGAAAAGAGTGAAAATAAAGATAAGGCAAATTCTCTCAGGGCCTGAAATATCTCCTGATGGTAAATGAAACACTTTATATAAACTGAATTAACTATTTCCAGCCACTATAAAAACTTTAAAGAAACTCAAAGCATAGAAATAAAATGCACCCAAACATTAGATTAAGAACTTTTTTTTTTTTTTTTTGATTTGGGGTTTACACAGACCAATTTTGATGTGACAAACATAAACTCAGAGTTTAAGAAAAAGAGGAAGATGTCAGAAACTAGCATCATTACATACTGTTGATACATACTATACTTTATGGACATCCTTATTCGATTTGAGTCACCTAATAAATTGGTGGATGCTTAAATGGCTTATTGCAGTAGTGACAAGTTCCAACCCAAGTCCTAACTTACACAATATTTAACTCTTTGCTATATATGGTGTAGCCTCTTGGAGGTCTTCCACTTTACATCAAAGACATGCTAAATTTATCCCAAGGATTTTCTGTTCTTAAGGTCCCCTCTCCTCAGATGAGTGAGCAACACAGTGGTAACTGACCACACTCTCCACTTAGCAGAGCCACCAACTAATAATTCTCATCCTACTGGAGTCTGTCTTTTTACACAGAGATAAGTTTGTCTCTGAAGTCCCCGTGGAGCTGACATTCTCCCAGATTCCTGTATGAAGGCATCTCTATCTCATCCTTCTCTGTTGCTTGCATTCGTACAACTGTTACATCTGACAGTGCTGTATATGCCTAAATCCATATTCTACTTTGTTTTCTTGAAACCTGGAATGAAACAAATATTAAATACATAAAAAATGGTCAAGGCATCTACTTGTTTTCATATGAAGAGAGACAATATACATAAAACCCTTGTTTAATTTTATATGAGATGTCTGCTTGGTATTCCAGATTATGTTGATTAACGTAGTCATATATTAACCACTTGACAGTTAGATAAAAGAAATTCAGGGTTTCTCTTTCTTATTTGTAGATAATTGTTTCAATAATGCACCCTTTATTTGTTTTAAATTAATTGTTGAAGGAGAATTTAAATCCAGCAACATGGTAACTCTGACAAGGGACCACATCTAAAACCTAGGTCTGTGTGATTCAGCTGAAATACAGACATGCACTTAGTACACAACTTTAATCCCTCTGGCTGGAATATGAATTGAAACCTTAATCTCTCTGGCTGGAATTTAGTACACACTTTTACTCTCAAACAATGATATCTAATTGAGAGGTAGACAAAGTAATTAATCAGAGAAAGATTTCACAGAATGAGTCAGAGATAGGATATTCCCAACTCTCATGACAACAGCCAGGAAAGAGAAACTTAGGAGCAACACAGAAAGAGAGTAGAGAATTCTTGGAGACAGTACAGTAGATGCCTGATGTTCTATGCAGTCCATTGAAGTTCAGTGCAGTTTTGATAATTGCAGTTGTTTATGTAGTTCAGTTTCTGGAATTCAGGGGCAATTTTTCCAAGCAAAGTAATTTAGCAAGACGCAGAGAGAAGCCAGTTTGAATCAGTCAGCTTGCAGAGGAGTTTTGAGCCAGAAGAACTTCGTTGAATCAGCCAGCCAGATTTCAGAAAGAACTGCAAAAGTTCATCTTATTCAGCAGCAAATCTCAGCAGATGACATCTGAAGCCTAGGTTAGTAGACAGAGGCTGGAAGTTGAAGCTTTCAAGGTCCTTTAATCCAAAACAGAAGATTCTAGTGCATGGATTCTAGAAACTTCCATGCCTATTCCTAGATATTTTTTATGTAGGAACGTTCTGGGCTCTGCCCAAACCATGTATTTCTAAAGCTTTGGTATGGCTCTCATCTCACTCAGAAGTCCTTAAAAACGCTAAACTGAAAGCTATAATATATAAGCAGAGGACCTGATGAGACCAGTACAGACCCTGTGCTTGCTGTGAGTTCATATGGACTTTCCTAACTTGATTTAGAGGACCTTGTTTTCTTGTGTCCTTCATTCCCTCTGGTTCTCACACTCTTTCTACCTTTTTTTTTTCCTGGGGGTTCCTAGAGTTCTGAGGAAAGGGATTTGATAGAAACATCCTATTTGGAGCTGTGTGTTCCAAGGTCTAGCTCTATGTGTGTGTGTGTGTGTGTGTGTGTGTGTGTGTGTGTGTGTGTAATGATGTGTGGCTGTGCATCTTTGTACTTGTTCCCATCTGCTGCAGAACTCTACAAAAAAAGAAGTGTAAACAATACAGCAACAAATCTATGATCTGCAAGTTGTCCTTCCTGAAAAATTTGCTAGGGCAAGGGTGGCACAAAATCTGTGGGAGTAACCAACCAATGTATGAGTAACCAACCAATCAGTGATTTGACTTAAAACTCAAGACTTAAGACTCTGATATGGAGCACATACCCACCAGTGCTTCAATGGCCAAGCACCAGGGACTAAATTGTCCAGAGTCTTAAGGTAAAAGCAAATACAGCTGGTTTTAATATAATAATAAAAAAGTAGTGATAAAGTAATTACAAATGATATTCTGCAATACTCACAGATTAGTGCCTTATTCAGCCATTATAAGAAATGGCTTTTACCAGCTACATTTTTCAATACAAGGCTAATAACCAAAATACATAAAGACTCAAGAAACTAGATATAAAAACACCAAGATAATCAAAATTTAAAATAAAATATAGCTCTAAATGGAGGATACTTAAAAGAAGAAACTTACAAGAGTGAGAAACACTTAAAGCAATGTTCAACAACCTTAGCTACCAGAAAAATGTGACTCAAGCTAATTTGACATTCCATTTTATAAGCCAAGAGTTGTGGAGCACATCTTTAATCCCACCACTAAAGATACGTAAGCTCATGGACCTCTGAATTCAAGCCAGCCTGGTCTACCATGTTTCAGACAACAAGTGCTTCACAGAGAAACCATATCTCAAAAAAGAAAAAAAAAATGTTTCCATCTTATAGCTATTAGAGGGGCTAAGATTAAACCAATGGTGGCGAGGATGTTGAGTAAGAGGGACTCTCATCTACTGCTGGTGGGTGTTCAAACTTTTGGACACTGTAACAATCACTGTGACAGTTTTTCCCAAGGTGGTAATTGATCAATTTCAAGATGTTCTGTTCAGGAAGTTGTCCCTGTGCCAATGAGTTCTAGGCTCTTCCTCACCTTTTCTTCTAACAGAGTCAGTGTGAAAGTGATAACTTTGAATAGGTCAAAAAACAAGGGTATAGTCCCAAAGAATTAATCAATCAACCCTTAGTAAGATGACTCATTGGATAAAGGTGCAAATGAGAAAGTATATTTTATTTATTTTTCTTTCTTTTGTAAAAATTATTACAATTTATTCACTTTGTATTCCAGCTGTACCCTGCTCTCTTATTCCTTCCCAACCCACCTTTCCTCCCTCTTCTCCCATGCCCCTTTTCCAGTCTACTGATAGAGGATGTACCTCTCCCCTTTCATGTGACCCTAGCCTATCAGGCCTCATGGGGACTGGTTGCATTGTTTTCCTCTGTGGCCTGGTAAGTCACACCTCCCCCAGGGAAAAATGATCAAAGAACCAGCCACTGAGTTCATGTCAGAGACAGCCCCTGCCCTGCTTACTAAGGAATCCACTTGGAAGCTTAGCTGTCTTGCGTGACATGAGAAAGTTTAATTTATAAATGATCTTACCACAAAGCCTGAAGCCTTGTGAACTGAGTTAGGTTCCTGTGACTAAATTTTTAAAAAGATAAAATCAACCCCTTTTAGTTTTTTCCTGGCCATGCATAAGATTATGTATGGGTACATATGCTCTCTCAAACAGACAACACTAAACTGTTAAACAAACACAAACAAACAAATAAATCCACACATAACTGGAAGATTATAAGACTTCCCAAGATGGCCTATAGGATAACTTATTTATGTTTATGTTTTCTAATGTGTCTTTCTAAAGTTTAGTCTTTCTGATGAGAAACAGAAAACTGCCGAATATTCATTTAACTTTATTAAGTTTCACCAGCATTTGCATCACAGGTATGGAAACTCCTGCTTATTAGTTATTGTGTTGTCATAGCTAAAACACACAAACAAACAAAAACAAACAAACAAAAAAACCCCCTTTAGATCGTTTGCGTGACTTTGTTTAACTTAGAAGTTGTCTCAGGGAGGAGGTCCTCCCCAAGCAGTGGACTTGGAAAGAGGCAGGGAGGAGATGAAGGATGGAAAGTGGCATTGGGAGGGAATGAGGGAGTGGGATGTAGCTGGGATACAGAGTTAATAAAATGTAACTAATAATAATAATAAAAAGAAGTTGTCTCATATTGACTTAAGCAGTCTATGAATTCCTTGGATTTTTAGAAAGATCTAGCCCTTAAGTATTTGAGAAGTATGCAACTATGCCAGAAAATACAAACTGTGACAAAAATCATGGGATATAGTGACAACATCTAACCATGACAAAAGCTGAACTTAGGGTGAGATAAACCAATCAACCAAAACTTATTTAAATTTTTATTTTTAAATTAAAAACATGAAGGTAAACTTCATCTTTCTTTGATCATAAGGAGACTACAGATTTTTCAATTTGACATTTTCCCTTATAAATTAGTTGTAAATGTTATCCAAAATTCAGTTTAATAAACAATAAACACAAAGTTGTCCTGCTTTCTTTTAGGTTCACTCAAAACAAAATAAGGTATGTGTTACGTGATTGCTAAACTCTTCATGGCATATGTGTAGTGTTTTCTCCATGTTGCTTTTCTAAGAAGTGAATTATGAATATTTACTTTACTTTTTCCAGCTTAATGGATGAATCATCTGAGAAGAACAGTGCTTGATAAATTATTATTTTTTTTACTTTATGAAATAATCAAGATAAAATGTCATTTTCATCAGGATACACAAAATTTATAACAAAAATCATGTTCCCCACACACTGAAATACTTTGGTTAACTACAGTGTTCCTGAATTGACTGGAAAAAATATTATCTTTGTGGTGTTTTTTAAATGAAATTTTATGAAAATGTGTCAGTAACTATATTCCTGTACATGTCAAAATTATAATGAAAAGCCAAATATAAGCAGAATAAAATGAAACATATTTTATATTTCTGAAATTATTACTTTTCTAGTTTTAATAAAAATAAAAATTCACATAAACTGTTATTATTAGAGAAGTTTCATTACCTGAAAGAGATCTTCGATAGAATTAATTTATCCTTTATGTTTCCTGGGCAAATCATATTCTTTTCCCCTTAGTAACTGATTGCACAAAGTGCAGACGTTTTTCTGACTTGAATCATTATTGGTCTTACATTTGCATTAGCTAATTGAATTACTACATGTTGCCATATGTACATGCAAGCAACTATGTTAAATTATAACTTGGTTCATTGAATACGGAGAGCAATGAATCTGTCACAGTGAGGACACCCTTAAGTTTAATCTTACTTCTGTGACATAGCTAACAATGTCATAGAGTTTTTAATATCAGTGGATTCCAGCTTCTTCTCTACTTCCAGCTATCTTATTAATCTATGAAAATGCAACCAGAAGGTTTCAAATAACGTGGTAAATAAGAGCACTCTAAGCATATTGATGCTTTGTGTACTCCTGAGAGTTTTGGGTGCTTTATAGAGAAAAAGAGCCTCTTGTCAGTCACATAAATGCTATCTGGCTTTTAAAGCTTTCTATAAAAACAATACTACTCCTTTTATTTCAAAATCTATCAGCATAAGAAAGTCAGACAAGTGCCCTCTGTGAAAAAACACAATTCTCAGCCCATAGAGAGAGTTAAATTCATTCTATTTAGGGCAAAGCTTTATTTCTTCCAAAACTCACATAATAGGTTTTAAAAATAATTATGTCTAATCTTGTTTTTGCTGTCATTTAGAGTTGTAGTGTATGCATTCTTTATACACAGAATGTTAACATTTGTATTTTAGAAAAAAACACATTATATGTTCATGTATTTTATAATGCTTAATAGAAATTTAGCATCTTTGAAAGGGCTGTAATCACATTTATTCCAAAACCTTACTGCAGCTTCATGATGGTATCATGTTTAACACTTAAAAGGCACAAATGAAGTAAAAATAAACCATACCTATGTTTTTTTATCTTTTGCTTTTTATTGAAGTATTTGCATATTGTATTCACATGCATGACCAAATATGGAAGCATTTTCTGTCAATGTAGTACCCTTCTTTTTCAAATACTGAGTTTCTTTGAATTTTATGTTCAAATATCAATGTTAACCTCCTTTGAATTTTTAGAAGGCAAACTAGAACCCAGTGAATTTGACCCTCAGATCACAGTACTGAGTTTGAATATTATTTTTGAGTGATCATCACCATGAAAATATACTTTTATTTTTCCGTGATTAAATATCTTTCTTATTATCGTGAGAACCCACATTTATCATTGCAGTGTTGCCAAACAATAACACACTGTAGAATCTAACCACAGTGTATTGTGATATACACAATGCATGACGAAAATTACTTATTTTGTGTAGTCAGAAGAAACATGGTAAATCTAAGGTCATCACTGGCCATAGTGCAGGCTATTTTACCTAGTACAACTATGCAATTGTATTCAGACTGCAACTTCTCGATGTATATTTGGTACTATTCTCAGGGGAAAAAAATCCAGTATTGTAGCACTAGTGTTATTTTCCAATGATAGTAACACTATGAAAATAGTGTTCTATTTTTGAGATTATAATAGTTACAGCATTTTTCTTTCCATGTCATGCCTACAAACATTCCCATTTAGCCCTTAAACTAATCCTTTAAATTCATGGCATCTTTATTTTTTTTTATTGACTGCAAGGATATATGTATGAATGTACATATGGATGAATGTATTTGTAATTTAACCCGCTCAGTTTGTGAGGTGTTACCAAGACCTCCCAACAACAGGGACCATACCTGGTCCTGGAAACCTAGCAAACCTATCACTCAAGTGACAATGAAGTCAGAGTGGTTGGAGGAGCATCCACAACCACTAACTTCTAAACCAGCATAATTTCTAACAACAGTTTATAAACACTTGCCTTTACATCAAAGATAACCATGTTTCACTATTCATTAAGACAACTTCTCTTTGCAAGTTACAGAGACCATTAAGGGAAACCACAACCAATCTAAAATAAATGAAGAGTCGTGGAGTACTGTCTCAATGGATATATCTTCAAAACACTCCAAACCCAAGGCACATATTTAAATAGTATTTATGTTATTGGCAATTATGAAGATGGGTAAACTGTTAAATTGTTAATTAGATTCTGCCAAAATATTATATAATTTATCTGCATATATGTAAAAATTTTATTTGAATGCAATATTTATACTACCTATGAGATCTTCTAGAAATTTAGTTGAATATTGGAGTGGAATTTTGAACAACTGTCAATATTGGGTTAGTTACTATACACCATGAATATCTATCCACAATATCACAGTCATTTCAAAAATAGATTTGCTAAGAAATAATTTCTATGTAGAGTCTTTCAGAGGCCCTCTATGGTAGGCTCCTATCCTGCTTCTCATTTTCTCCTACTTCCAATGTCCATCCTATTTGTCTTTCTAAGTAAGGATTTATCTTCTTACCCTGGGTCCTCCTTCTTGTTTAGCTTCTTTACGTGTACAGATTTTAGTATATTTATCCTATCTTATAGGTCTAGTATCCAATTATAAGTGAGCATATACCCTGTGTGTCTTTCTGCTTGTGGGAATTTGGGCAGAAGCAGGGAATCATATGAAAGAAGAGAGAGTTAGTAAGACCTGGAAAGAATAGGAGCTCCACAAGGAACAAATATATCTGGGCACAGGTGCTTGTCTGAGACTGATTCTCCAACCAGGGACCATTCAGTGATATAACCAGAACCTCTGCTCGGACATAGCCCATGGCAGCTCAGTATCCAAGTGGCTTCCCTAGTAAGGGGAACAGGGACTGTCTCAGGCATGAACTCTGTGGCTAGCTCTTTGACTCTCC